>BMAO01021266.1:0-23929 GCA_019973975.1 Trichonephila clavata
TCGTCTAGCAAAATTATTACTCGAACCCTGATTTTCCCTGCAGTTATGACGTTCCTCATACCGGTCTACCAACTCTATCAATTGAGTTTTCGTTGTGGGGTTTCGAACTTCTAAATAATCCATTATTTGGGGTTCTAGTCGCATTACTATGTGATCAATCAACTTTATCTCATCATAATTTAATTCCAAGGTTTTATGTATTTTAACATCTGAAAAATAAAGTCTGACGGGGCTTGACCTCTCCGTTGTTTTGACGAAAAAAACTGAGCTTCTAGCTCTGATTTATTCCGTATTACCGGAAAACTATCTGACAATTTCTTTTAAGTGTTGCAAATGCAGTCGCTTCTTCATTTACACACTCGAACCCAATCACTGGAACCAGTCTAACGCTCTCCCACTAAATGACCTTTTAAATATGCACACGATAGATTCGCCGGTATTTCATAGTAAGCTATATTATCATCAATATTATTTAGAAACTCAAACACATTTTCTTTACCCGAAAAAAATAACTCCGGCAAAACTCTAAATCCTGCACCTGCTCTTAATTCCGGTATTTCGTTTGGGCGCCAGTGTCGTAGTCTCCCACTACCCCTTTGCATATTATCTATGTTAGGATATGTAGTATTCATAAATAAAGACTACTCAAATAATAAATCACTTATTTATTATTTCTTTAAGACACAATTCTACAATTAATAATCAACTTTAAGAACAATAAATTATCATGGAGTATTATCAGAATTCAATTATGGACGACGGAATACTAACTGATATCACGAGGGGAAATAACACGTACAATCAAACTACACATTTAAATTTAAGCCACAAAAGTTACAGACCTGAAATCTTCTTCAGAAGTAACCTGGAACAAGTAGAATTTATAACGTGGCTGTAATCTAGGATATCTTCAATAACTTCTGATCCGCCTTAAATAATCTTCAAATTTCACTTCATTAAGCTAGACGGTTAAAAACACCTTCTTGGACAACGACGTAGTTTACTTTTTAATCCCAAACACGGAGTTCTACTCTATCAAACCGCTTAATCATCCTCTCTCAAAACCGCTTAGTCATCCTCTTCTTCATTTCATTTCTCCCTTTTATATCTCTTTCGAACTCGCTAAACACGAAACTATCTTATTTACATAAGTCACACTTCCAGCTCTCAGTGGGGATTGGTCAAAATAAATACAATTTAAAAGTTTATAAGAGAAGGTTAGTGAAACGCGTAAGCACCCGTCACATCCTTTAATACGAAATTTTTTTAACACGAAAAAATATTTTAGTCACCTCAGTTTTGTGTTAAATGATTTTCACTGTATCTTAAAATAATATTTAAAGTAGACCTTGTTGTAGGTACTTCATGTAGAGTAAAGAAAAGTAATGCATTTTTTATTTAAAATTTTAATGTAAAGTTGATATAATTTACACACTAATAGCATTAACTCTTACTCCAGATATCATCTACCCTTGCATTATATTTGGTGACGGGGATTCTCGCTTGAATTTTTTTACTAAAACTATAGAAATCGAAGTCGTATTCCATATTCTACGTTTAATTCGTCTCTATAATTTGTTTTTGTAGCCATTTAAATAGAAAAGATCTTCCTCTTAAATACGCTGTTCCGAATGGCATTAAAATGTTTATAGTTGTGTGAGAAGCTTGTATGTATTTTGCATTAATTTTCAACTGAAAATTTAAGAACTGCTCTTGCTTAGTTTTAGATTTTAAAGATTTTGATAGGTTATTCCTTCTCTTTCAACAGCAAGTCTTGTGATTTATCATGGCCGTGGTAGCCGAGTGGTCAAAGTATCGAATCATGGTTGGCATGTCACGAATTCGAGTCCAGTACTACTGAAGTCCCTCCGTGTAGGGGAGTGATGCACGTTAAACCTGTCGAGAACTCAAACGTCCTCCCGTTGGTGTGACGTGGAAGTTAGGAGAGGGGGTGCCAGCTCAGGTTTCATCCTCGTCATTTGACCATGGTCAAAATTACGAGGTCCGTCACCAAATGCCCCCGTGTAGCTAAACAGTGCGACGTTAATATTCACTCACTGATTTATCGTAATACTCGGAAGGATTTTTTATCAATTCTTGCTTAGTTTTTTCCTGCTTTTAAATATTCTCACGTAGCTTTTTTTTTTCAATGAAAAGGCATAGTATGTGTTTCATTATATAATTTTTTAATTATATTTTTTAATAGTCGTCTAAATTCAGTTCAATTTCCGGTAGAAAACTATTTATTTTTGCAAAACCTTGTACGTTATTCTTTTTGACATTTGATGATCACAAATTAAATTTTAAAAACCAATGCAATCATTTTATCTTTAATTTTTATAGCATGCATATTTAGTCCCTGAAGGGATATGTTTACTTTATTTAGACGCAAACGTGTCTGCTCAAAAGGAAAAGAATATTTTATCACTTACCTTGGGAGTAATATCTCTGACTTCGTTTTCGCTTAAAACCAACCAACTCAAAAAGTCGGTTCAAGGTTTTATTTCTCCATAACTGCCAATACGACTTAAAGTTAATACATTTTTTTTAATTCTCTGAAGGTTTGAAGAAATATAAAATTAAATATATTTGATATGCTTTGTAGAGTTGTTCATTCATTACACTAACCACAAAGCAAAACTATCATAATAAATGCAGTCGTATCCCGATTTACTGAGCCCCTGTTTAACGAATTTTTCTTTTTTCCCAATTAAAATAAAGACAAAAAAACTCTATTTAATGAAGAAGAAATCCCGAATCAACTAACTATTTCAAAAGCAGAAAGAAATTTTTTTTCTTAGTTTAGATTAGAAAAAATGGATTTCATTTCAAATGATATATCCTTTTTATCTGGAACAGGAAAAGATTTTTCTTGGAAAAAACAAATTTCGACAGAAAAGAGTGTATGCCATGACTAGACTTCACAGATGCAGATGAATCAGGAGTATAACCTATCGCGGGAGTTTTGAATAGGACAGGAAGTTCATTTCGGAAATTCCATTCCGAAACTTCTATCAAAACTGTAACATTTACTTATGCTTCACACTGTTTGGAATCTGTGAAAACGTACCTTATGCAGTAGGATGTAATATTTTTTTCAATTTATATGATCTAAAAAGATCTCTTTCGAATTTTGAATCAAATTTTTTTATTATTCAGTATTTCAAAATTTACAATTAATTGGTGCGTAATAATTTGCTAATAGTATTGTAAGCTGCCGAATAAAAAATGTGTAATTTCTTGCTATGTTATAGATAACTAAGAGTATATATTTTGCTATATGTAGAGCATGTTATAGAATTTCCATGTGTATTTTTTTGGACCTCGATATTACGAATAACCCCTAATTAACGAATAAAATGTTCGTTTTCGATGAATTCGTTAAATTAGGGTCCGGCTGCATTACATTTCCTTATTATAATTACATATTAACCTTATGAAATGTTCATTTATTACTACAAATTAATAAAAGTCACAGAAAACCACTCAAAATACTGCCTGTCCCGCAACGCATTTTTCCAAAATCCCTTTCCCGTGAGGCGTGAAAAACGTGCTGGGAAACACGACTTTGTGCTCGTGGTTACACATCTCCATTTATTTTACTTGGTTCAGTGAGACACAGTTTGAAGACCACGGGTTAGCCGTATATAAATTGTTTTCTTATGCAGAAATATCAATTATGTCGCTTGATTGTAGTTTTAAAGGAGAAAGAAAAGAGTCTCGAAAGTTTTTTTTTTCTTGCCTGAAAAGCCCTCTGTACAGAAAAGTAAGATAGAGATCTTATCAAAATGGAGATAAGATCTTATCAAAATGGAGCATCGGTTCTTAAACTGTAATCTGCGGACTCACGGGCCTTTTCAGGGGTCCGCGAAGGTCTCTTATTTAATGTTGAGATTTTCCTCTTTTACAAACCCTGAAGGGTCCCCATGTAAAATTGGAAAATGTACCATCCTGGATGAGATCACTAAAGTACCCCAATGAAAAAACTCTATTAGAACATGTATTTCGATCGATTTCTGGTGCCTTTTCAAATTACTTATTTATGTGAAAAGACATTTTCAGCTGCACTTTTTTTATCTTGAAAATTACAGAAACCGTCTGAAAAGTGGAGAACCAGAATTTAGACTGAAGATTTCAAATGCTACACCTGAAATATCAGCACTTGTAAAAGAAATGCAGCATCATTCTTCTCATTAAAATTTTTTAATAAATAGTTAAGTACATTATTTATTTATCTGAAATTTTAATATTTTGTATTATTTTCATAATTAGATGTTGGATGTTTTCTTAAAGGGAGGAAAAAAGAAATGCTAAGGAAGCTTTAAATCATTTAGCCCTTTGTTGAGAGTCAGGGAGGGGTGTTCAAAATCTTAGGGGCCCGCGGGATACATAAAACGGGGCTGCGGTGATAGAAAGTTTAAGAACGGCTGAAATAGAGAATTACATTTTTACCGAAAAATATGCTCAGGAGAAAAAAAAAGAAGAGAATTTGATGTATTTTACTTCAACCATTTTGCTTCTGTACGTCACGAAATGAAGAACTGTCGGCATTAAAAACGTAAGGCGGTATCACACGTAAATTTTTCAAGCAACTTTTAGCCCAACTTTTCGCCGAATCTGGGAGTGAAGGGTTACCCTAAGCAAAACGACATGCTGTGACGTCAGCCGCGCTCTTTCTTCACATTGAAACATTACTCGCCGATTTTTCTGCTTCGAAAACGACCATCCTATATTATTTCTTTTATTTCGCTCGCGCTTTTTTGTTAATGGGGGTATAAAGAAATGGAGCATCATTCTGTTTGAAATATTATACGCCGTTAAAATATTGTACACCATTAAAATATAATACGCTATATCTAATGCGTTTGATGCGAAGATACCATCGTTACCACCATCTTGTTTATGACGTAGGGCCCCGAAGAACCCCATTGGCTGGAATTTCAAGCAACTTTCTTAGCTCACTGGCAAAAAGTTGTTCGAAAGCCATTGCTATGGCAACGAAGTAAAAATTGCACCAAACGTGTACGTGTGATAATGCCTTTATTGTTCAAAAATTGTTGTCTCAAATTATTTCCAAGTAGAGGGTTTTTCACTGAGTTTTTTTTTTGGGAAATTTACTTCGCACGCATCAATCTGTTTTTCACAATGTATTTTTATCATGAAATATATCATCGGCATTATAGTCGAATATATTAAGTTAAAAAAAGTGATGTAATAAAGAATTTAAAAGGAATAAATACTTAAACTAAAAATATTTATTTAATAAAGGTACACATAATTGAAATATAGCATTATAGAACATGTTCATTTTCTAATATTTACATTAGTTTCTAAATAAATCTCTTTAGATTTTTTAAATATTTATGTATTTATGTATAGTAGTCTACTCTTTTGAACTAATTATTTAGTATCTGAAATCTATCAAGGAAAAAGTTTGGAAAAATGTAACTGAATCAAATAATTTTTATTAATAAAATATTCTTTGCATAAAAAAGCTTAATAAAAGTAGACTAATTTGTCAAAGAATCGCATTTCTGTATGTGTGTGTTAATTCGTTTAACTCTTTTCAAGTTAAGAAATTGAAGTATTGATAACTAGTTAAATATATATATATATAGTATAATTTATATACAATTTTATCAAAATTGCTCATCCCTTTGATAAATTTACTGAAATTCGTCCGATAGGGCTATCGATATTTTTTGAAGTAAAACATTTCTAAAAATGAATTTTATATTTAAAAAATAAACAATAAATGCCATAGATGAGAGTTTTCTAAGGAAGTTCAAATTTTGCCAGAAGATTAATTTATGATAGCAATGGATGGAATCTGCTATGAGTCAGTTCCCCCAAAACATTCTTCAAAATTTCGTCGATATAAATTTACGTATTTATAATGAAATTACAATTATAATTACTTCGAAAGTGGCATAAGTCCACTTCCTGCAAAAGACACATAATATGTTTAATTCAAAAATTAAACTATATATTTTTTCTACTTCATTTTTATGAGTGTGGCGATTATGTTCGTTCCCTGGAATTTTGGTGCATAATTATAAAAATCAAAAGTGGCACAAATTAATATAAAGTTATTGCTTAAGTAATTCAAAATAGATTACCTGAAAAATATTAAAATAAAAAGCTTTTATATTTTTTTACCGTATTTAGTAAAAATTTCATCAAAAAGATTTTTCTTATTCAATTGGAATCATACTTAACATTTCATAAGTGTATGATTTTCACATTTTCTTGACTTTGAAAATGGTGCAAAAGTCCATTTGAAATAATCAAAAGTGCATAAATTTCTTTTAACTAATATTTTTAAAACGAACACATCATAAACTTAAATCAATTTAAAGCGTAAAAAAACATAAAGACGGACGTAGTAATATATACCAATATATTTTTCAAACCATTCAAATATAATATAAAGACCTTTAAGAAAAGGGCCCATATATGCATAAAAGTCTTCTTTATTTGATATATAAAAAGAAAAGAAGGAACACCCACACAATTAGGTGCTTAAATCATTGTACAATGACAAAGTATTACCACCACGGGCAGTGGCGCACATAAGGGGGTGTCCAAGGGGTCCGGATAACCCCCAAAGGCCTTGAGTTTTTTTCGATTGATGAAAATCCTATATATATATAACGTAAAATTTTTTTAAATGCTTGCAATCAACAATTTATTTTCTTAATTAATGCTAATTTTAAATTCAATAATTTATTTTTTACTGCTTTTGTTAACAAAATCAGAAGATTCAATTGACGTTGTCTTGACGTATGATACGAGTTGGGGGACTTTCAACCATGAACTCACCCCCTTGAAAAAATTTGTGTGCGCTACTGACTACGGGGGAAAAATTGTAAATCTTTATTCATTTTTTGATGCCTCATTTGAGAGAACTCTGCATCTCTATCAGCCGAAGGAAAGACGATGATGGCGCCCTCTCGTGAAGTAAAGAATAAATAGGTTTCGCAACGCGTCTTTAGTTTGTAAATAAATTTCTATTTGCATAACATTTTGTAAATCCATAACATTTTAGAATGGAAGCAATCCCATCCATTTTGTAATTTGGAGTAGGTTCGAAAAAAAATATATATTTTATTTTAATAAATGCATCGTACGTATTTACAATAAAATTGATTTTGTTATGACTATTTATACATATACCCTTAAGTTTATGTGTAAAATAAATTTTTTAACTTTGCTTGTAAAGGTTTTGGTGGTTCGAAAATATTAATTTTATTTAGTTGCTTTCAAATCATTGGACACATGCATAAAGTCAATTAACACAGAACTTACCCAACATAATTATTTCTGATTTGATATTTTTTTTATGAGAGAGAGAGAATTTATAAATAAATTAATAAATAAGAGAAGTGAATGATATTTGATAGGAAAATAGACGATTTGATTCGAATAATTTTTCAGCGATTTAAAGAAGAATCCTCTGAAGTAAAAAGAATGTTATAATTTAAAAATAATTTAAGCTGTGTGTGTGTGTGCTCTTATCAGAAATGCTAATAAATCTCCATGTATTCTATAAATTTTGAATCAAATATAGTTCACTTTTACCAACAATTAAGAAATAAGTACAAATACCATTTATATTTTTATATATATAACTAAAATAACAAAAATCTCCTTTGAAAAAAAAACGCGAAAACTACTTTCAAATGTACTGAAAACGTAACACTTAAACGCGTACAATGAAATCTCATTATTTCAATATAAAACTTCTGCTGCGGACGTAAATTACTCATATAAATTCACCTTAACATCTAGAAATGTCAGAAAATTTTAAAGTTTCGAAAAATACATATATCTTTTCTTCCGGAATTTTCTGACGTTTCTGGATTCAAATTTGGCAAGCTTTAACACCGGCTAAGATGCCTGCAGAAGGCGCCATCTACGAACAAAGTTATAAAACATTGCATTAGAACAGCGATTCCCAAAGTGGTAAACATCGACACACAGGGGTCTATGATAACCTGCAAAGAGTCCAAGTCAAGGAAAAAATAATTTGGGGGTCCATGAGGTGTAAATGAGGGTCTACGATAGTGGCTCTCATTAATCTTGTTCGCGACTTTTATTTTAAAAGAAAAGTTAATTAAAAATGGAATCTAGTTAATATATATATATAAAAGAGATTCACTCACTGACTAATCACGGTATCTCCGGAACTATTCAACCTACAGACTTGAAATTTGGTAGACATATTCCTTTCATGGAGCAGAAATCAGCTAAGAACGGATTTTGCGAATTTCGAACCGCAAGGGACGTTACGGGGGGTTAAGGGGTGCCATAAATAAATGTTTCCATTTTTACACTACTTGATGTACAATCTTGAAATTGGGTAAGAAGATTCCTTTCATAGAGTAGAGATCCGCTACAAAATGGGTTTTGGGAAAATAGCCCCCCAAGTGGCGTTGCAGGGGAATAAGGGGCGTAAAAGATAAATACTTTCGTTTTTAAAATACTTGACCTACCGACTTGAAAATTGGTAGGCATAATTCTTTCATGGAGTTAATATCCGCTACAAAATGGGTTTTGGGAAAATTGACCCCCAAGGGGTGTTGAGGGGGGAGGGGGTTAACGGGAGTAAAAGATAAATATTTTCGTTTTTAAAGTACTTGACCTACTGGCTTGAAAATTTTTAGGTATAGTTCTTTTATGGAGTTAATATCAGCTACAAAATGGGTTTTGGCGAAATTGACCGCCAAGGGGTGTTGAGGGGGGTTAAAGGGAGATATAAACAATTATTCTGATTTTTAAACTATTAAACGCACAGTCTTGAAATTTGGTAAGCAGATTCCTCTCGTAGGGTAGCGACACGCTACAAAATGGATTTCGGGAAAATCGACCCCCAAGTGGCGTTGCGGGGTTTAAGGGGTGTTATAGATAATTACTTATATTCTTAAACTCCTGGAAGTACAGCAAAATTTTCTTCCAACCTTATAGGAATAACATGGGAACATGATATTTTAGTGCTGGAGCCCCTTAGGCCTACCAAAAGAGGGCGGCTAAGAGGATAAATGGATGGTTCTCACCGAGGGGAACTCTTGTGGTGCAAATCTCAAAGTAGAGACTTAAATACACACATTTCAAGATATTACAGATTTAAAAAAGTTTTTAAAGTCTTAAAAAGTTTAAAACATGTTGAAATAAAATACAAGGAATGACCCTATGAGCAAGAAATTTGGGGCGAATATACACTCAAAAGCCGAAACATTGTGACCACCTGTCAATAACGAGTTGGCCCACCTTTGGCGCGCAACACAGCTTCTACCCGCCTTGGCATGGATGCCACAAGTTCTTGGTAGATGTTCGGAGACAGATTGTACCAGATGTTTAAGTAACGGTCACGCAAATCCGAGATATTTCGAATTGGTGATCTTTGAACTCTGAGCTGCCGTCCCATGACATCCCAAATGTGTTCTATCGGATTGAGATCCGATAAGTTAAGTGGTCAGGACATTAACTGGAATTCAGCATCATGTTCCTGGAACCACTCCAACACAATTTTAGCCTTGTGACACAGGGTGTTGTCCTGTTAAAACATTCCATTCCCAGCTGGAAAAACAGAGGCCATGTAAGGATGAAACTGGTCCACAATGTTGTTCAGATACCATTCATGGTCTGCTCTACCACAACCACGGGTCCCAGAGACGCCCAAAAGAACGTCCCTCAAAGCATAATACCGCCACCACTGGCCTTTGTATGACCTACTGTACATTGAGGGAGCAACTGTTCACCTGGAAGACGGCGTGTCCTGACACGGACATCGGCGTGATGAATGACAAACCGTGATTCATCTGACCAGGCAACTCTCTCCCACTGATCCATGGACCAGTGGCGATGTTCCCGGGCCCAGCGTATACGCTGTTGGCGATGAAGCTTGGTCAGTAAAGGCACACGAGTGGGATGTTTGTTGCGTAGCCCCATATCCAACAGTGTCCGCTGAAGAGTGTGCTCCGATACTATTCTACTTGGCCCTGCATTGTATTGGGCTGTCAGCTGAGCCACTGTCTGGCTCCGGTTTTGCTTCACCATGCGAGACAGTCTCCGACGACCTTTTTCTTAGATAGCATGTGGACGTCCAACACCATGTTGTCTACTGCTGGTTTCACCGTCATTCCTCCACTTTGCATACATACTAACAACTGTAGATCGCGAACAACCCACGAGTCGTGCAGTTTCGGAAATACTTGTTCCGAGCCTTCGAGCCATTACAATCTGCCCTCTATCAAAGTCACTTAGATCCGCAGCATTTCCCATCACACACAGAAGTGAAAGAATGATTCTTCAGATTCTCTAGCAGCAGTTAAATACCACTTCCACCTGATCACGTGCCTTCTACGTCATCCAGGCGAGTTCATTTCAAAATGTAGGGGTGGTCATAATGTTTTGACTCTTGAGTGTACAATGGAGTCAGAGGGATCGAATGAGCTATGCACGAGTGGACGGAGAGGCTCAGGTGTCAAGCTATTGGCAAAATGCTGTCCAGGAGGGGTCGAATCTTTGTACTTCCAAACCAAACAGGTAGTACTATCGATCCCCCAAATATCAACCCCATATCATCAAAAAATGGCACCATAGGATTAACATGGGGATTAATATTTTAGTGTGTAAGCCTTCCCCTGCCCTAAGCAAGTTTCGGACACCTTTTATTCCCAATCGGAAAGTATCTAGAACCGTTTCAAAGAACTTTCAAGTGCCATATTTCATATTTTAATGATCAAGTAATCGTTATTTTATAGAATAACTAGTTAAATCGCGTGTAGAATTCAATAATTTTATATACTTTAACTGACTTGTCTATTTATTTTATGAAGTACCTAGTTATTCTATGAAATATCGGATTTCACACTTTAACGGTAACATATATAATACGTAAAATTCAATTAAGTATTGTTATTAATAATTAATTTGATTAATTAATGCAGTAATTAATTTTTACTGTTTTTTTTTTTGTTTCCGAAAACCGACAAAATCAAAAAAATATATGTTGGATGGCATATTGGAGCATGATACGAGAATGGTGGACTTCGACCCTGAACCCCCCCCCCCCCTCCAACATGAAAAATTCCTGTGTGCGCCACTCCTCACATCGATCGCTTG
Organism: Trichonephila clavata; assembly: GCA_019973975.1. NCBI lineage: Eukaryota > Metazoa > Arthropoda > Arachnida > Araneae > Nephilidae > Trichonephila > Trichonephila clavata. Next base: position 11,128 of record BMAO01021266.1, read on the forward strand.
ATATTATTTGTCAAAAACTACAAAATACTTTAGAAAGGATTAATCAATGGTGCAAATATTGGAAATTAAACCTAAGCTCAGACAAAAGTACAGTTGTAGAATTCTAAAACAAAAAAATCCAATTATTTCCTAGTATATTATGACCTGGGATCTCTCTTCCGTGGCAATACGTCATTAAGTATTTCGAAGCACATTTTCCGAAACGGAATCAATACCTCACAATTATGAATCAAATGAAAAATAAAGTACTGAAAAAGATAAATGCTTTTAAAGGCTCATTCACACCAAGGCGTTCACGCGTCGCGATCAAAGTAGAAAGAAGAGATCTTTTCATTAGTCGATTTACACCAAAGCTTTTTCGTACGCGCGGTGGATTTCTACTCATTAGGTGACGCTGAAGATTATAGTTAAAAATCGCGCTAAGTAGTTGATTCTGACTTGTAAAGTATAGATCGCTAGAGAAAAGAATTTTTTGCAATTTTGTTAGTATTCAAAAGGTAGGAAAAGAAACGATAATGGGTACGTGGGTTTGACGTATTTTTTTTTTTTTTAAAAAGCGATTAAGACCGACATTATGCTAATAGATGAGATGCGTGTGTCAGACACAGAAAGCTATTTTAATTTTTTGCGAATGTCACCGCAACTTTTCGATAATTTATCATCAATAGTTGAGCCCATTATTTCTAAAAGGATTATTATAGACATAGTATTGAACCAAAGGATAGAGTGGCTTTAACTATGAGGTTTATACAAATTTCTTCAAATGTGAATTAATTAGTTCTGAAATATTTGATGCTATTACAAATGTTTATTTATAGTATTTAACTAAGAATATTTCATGTTTACAGCAACTTCTTATTCGCTGTATTGGTGGAACAGTGTTTATCACTCTTTTTCGTTGCTCGCACTTCTGAATATAAAAAAAATGTGAAAGATGTTGTTACAAATATATATTTATCAATAGATTTTATTAAATATCTGACCACACACACACATTATTGCTTACTGAATGAAATACACTGCTGGCCACCGTAAATGCAACACCAAGAAAGACAAGAGATAGCACAACAAAATTCATTTTGTAGATAGCATGTTGACCAAGTATCAAATTATTAAATTTATAGACTTCTGTGAAGTGTGGTTCCTGCCAGAATCAGTAGCCAGAATAGCCGCCATTGTTTGAGATTACCGCTGCCACACGCCTCGGCATTGATTCAAAGAGACTTCGGATGTGTTGTTGGGGTACAGCAGACCAAGAAGCTTCCACACGTTGCCAAAGTTGATCTGGTCTGGCAGCTGGGTGTGTAATCTGGGTCAATCGTTGAGCAACCATGGACCACATGTTTTCTATCGGCGAAAGATCCGGAGAGCGAGCCGGCCAGAGAAGCAATTCAATCTGGTGATTGACGAAGAACCTTTGGACAATGCGTGCCACGTGTGGTCGCGCATTATCCTGTTGAAATATGGCTGTGGCCAAGCCCTGAAAGTAAGGAAGAACAACTGGCTCCAACACCTCGGAGATGTAGCGCTGGCTGTTTAAAGTACCGGCAATGCGTACTAGAGGAGTGCGAGAGTGATATCCAATACCGCCCCATACCATAATACCCAGTGCAGGACCAGTGTTACGGTGCATAACGCAGCTGTTCAGCATCCTCTCTCCACGGTGTCTACAGACTCGAATCCAACCATCGTGGTGTTGCAGACAGATGTGTGACTCGTCAGTGAAGACAACTTCATTCCATTCTGCCACCCACATCCTTCTTTCATCGCACCATTGGCGGCGGCGACGCCTGTGGTTCTGCGTCAAGGGTAGACCAGGCAATGGACGTCTTGTGGACAGGTCACTCTGCTGCAAAAAGGCGTCGAATGGTACGCGCAGACACTGAATGATGCGTTACAGACTCAATGTGCTGCACTATGGTTCGTGATGTGACTGGGCGATCCGTCACTGCCATGCGCACAATTTGACTGTCCTCACCTGAAGTGGTGCACTGAGGTGGATGCGATCGATCACGTCAGTCCGTCGTACCCTCCTGCATCCAACGGTCCCATATCCACATTACAGTTGTTTGGTTTCGTCCAACACGACTACCGATTTCTCTGACAGATAATCCACAATCTCGGTAGGCCACTATCCTTCCTCTGTCGAACTCGGATACTTGATCAAAAGCTGATCGCTGTTTTCTACGAGACATAACTGATCGTTTTTTGAAAAAAGCACAAGAAAAACACAATTTCTGAATTTGAAATCGTCGAAATCTCCAAGCCTTAAATAGCGCTTTGAGGTGGCGCCTCAGGCGTGCGTGATATGTGTCTGCACTGAAATTCTAATCATTTGCATATCTCACCTCCACTAAGGCATTTTGTAAATTTCATGTTATTTGCGTGCTTCCTTCAGGGTGTTGCAATTACGGTAACCAGCAGTGTATTTTTCATTAGTTCACAGCAATACAATATCATAAAAAAATGTAAAGATTGGATTATTTCACAAATCTTTTGATTTTAAGAAAGCCAATTTGAATCTATGTCAATTACAACTCGGCAAAAAATGATATCAAATAATAGCAGGAAAACTAAATAAAAAAATATATCTATCTTTAGCAAATGAGCTCAAGTGTAGTATAGGGGGGAGGGGGCTTTCGATTTGGTGATTTTTCTTTGGATTTGGCAATTTTTACATAGATATCATGGTGAGATAACGAATTCATTCTGGCTTCTAGACACTTATCGCTAAGTGAAGAAGCTTGGCGATCGATTTTGATCACCAAAATAAATTGACATCGCCAAGCCCCCCCCCCCCGTATACTACACTTTAACCAGCAAATGTTGAAATAATTACAAATACTATTTTCAAAGCTACATTTGTTAGTCTCTCTTGGTACATAGGGTTAAGAAACACTGATCTAGATACAAGCTCAAAAATTATGATTATAAAAACTACAAAGTTTTATGATTATAAAAATATATAAGATGGCATTTTTTACAAAGCTTAAGTAATAACAAAATCTAATACAATGCAAAATATTTTCATGCAAGTATAAATCTGAAATACACTTTATTTAATGCAAATTTTATCATTATTGAATCTATTAAAATATGTAAATTAACGCTAGAGCATATATGCTTAAGCATCTAGGAAGTTTTTTGAAATAGTTGCTTTTTTTAATACTGGTATTATAGATTTCTACCCAAGTATGCGAAATATTAAATAGTTTTTTTTTAAAATTTGTTTGTATTTTATAACACATTTGCCATAACATACAACCTATTATCTTTTTCAAGAGCCAAAAATAAATATAATGTAAAAAAATAGTTAACTTACAAAAAATTCTTAAGGAAGTATAAATTTTCTTCCTAGCATTTTCTCTCATGCTTTTATTATTGATTATATATATATAACTAGCCGTTACCCTCCCGCTTCGCTGGGTATTTCATGATGTTTTATAAATATATCTGTTTATATTCTAACAGACAGACAAAAATTTTAAAAATTGGTTTTTTGTTATGAGTACCGTATATACTTTTAGTGCATTAAGTAAAAAGTTGCTAATTTGACACATTTGTGACACTCTCCCACCTTTGGATTCGAAGTTGCAGAAGAATCCAAAACAGCAGTCACAAGAGTAAGAATAAATGTCCTGAAAAAGACTAAAAAACACATTAAAATAACAATAACAAATAAGATTAAAGTTCATAAAAGTTCAAATATGAGTCCAAAATTAGCATGATAAAAATCACGAGTTCATGATAGTTTATGGATTATCAAGTCTCTTGGTTTGTTTCAAAAGTCTTCCATAACAAGAACCGAGCACTCCTTGCACCTCAGGGATTTGATCTTGATCGAGGCAAGAACCATTCTCTACATTTCTTTCTGTTGATGACAAAGAGTCAGTTGTAGTCACTTCTAGCGGATAGAGTTTCTGAATTCGTCGCATAACACTTCCAAATTGTGTTTTCCCTTCCACTACACGCACTCTTCCGTCTTTTCCTTTATACAACCTTGTGACTTTACCTAGAGGCCAGTTGATTCTTTTGTTGCTGGTATCACCAATTAGAACGATATTACCTTCTTTAATGAACGACTCTCTTTTAACTTTTAATAATCTTTCAATATCCCTAGATACTCATTTCTGAAGCGGTTTCGCAGATCTTGACGCAATTTCAGTCTATAAGCACACCTCTTGTTCAATCTTTTTGAATCTATCATGTCCAGATCTGGAACACCAACCTCTCTAATTTCTTGGAGAAACATAGATGGTGTAAGTGCTGATAGTTCATCAGGATCCTCTGAGAGGTATGTTAAGGGGCGAGAAATAATTAAGCTCTCTGCGTCGCATAACACAGTGACCAATTCTTCTTCGTTCAAACAAGCTCCCCCCAGAACTTTTCTCAGAATGCTCTTTAATAATCCTATCAACCTCTCCCAGAAGCCACCCGACCAGAGTGCAGCAGGAGGACTAAATTTCCAGGAAATTCTTTTTTCTGATGCAAAATTTTCGATTTTTTCCCAATCAATATTCTTTAAAAAATTGGCTGAGCCCACAAGATTCTTTCCATTGTCAGAATAAACAGTGAAAGGACGTCCTCTTTAGCTATGAACCGCCGAAGAGCCAGTATAAAGCATTCGGTGGACAAAGATGACACCAGCTCTAAATGCACAATTTGGCAAACAGCACAGGTGGCAAGCACTATCCAGCACTTTTTGTCAGTTTTTAGGAACAAAGGTCCACATAGGTCAATGCCAGTAACTTCAAAGACAGCAGAATCCCTGGTTCTGTCTTCTGGAAGAGGAATGCTCACGGCTTCCAATGGACGGGCAGAAAATCTTCTACACTTGGCGCATTTTCTTATAACGCCTCGCACTGTCTTTCTGCTCTTAATTATCCAAAAGGATTCTCTGAGGCATGACATCAGTGTCTGAGTACCTGCATGTTCTAACTCTATATGTTTGCTCATTATGAATTTTTCGACCATTTGATGCTTGTGGGGCAACAGTACTGGAAATCTAAAAGTTTGTAAATCTTTCCTCGATGCAATTCTAGTTTCAACTCGTAGATCATCATTGTCTTTCACAATTCGCAAGTTCAACTTATCTCCTCCTGAAAAAACTTCTCTCTGTATTTCCTTCAAAATTACTTTTTCCGATGCTTTAATTTCGTCTGTTTCCAATGTTCCCTTTTTCCTGTGAATAGGGTTTCTTTTCACATTCTTACAAAATCGGATGACAAATGCCATTTTTTTTTTACGATTTTGTTAAAAGGAGATATTTTCTGAAAAAATGTAAATCTGCAAAGGTCTAAAGTAGTAGTTGTGAGTACAATTCTTCTCTCGGAAATGACTATTTCCATATCGGGCTTTATTTCACTAGCTGGCCATTCTTCATGGGGTAGTTTTAACCAGTCGGGTCCCTCCCACCAATGGGATTTCAATAAGTCTTTAGGATTGCACCCCCTTGAGGGCAAATCTGCTGGATTAAATTTCCCTTGAATATGTCGCCAAGCTTCTGGATCCGTCAATTTCCGTATTTCACTGACTCTGTTAGCTATAAACGTAGCCCAATTGTCTTGTTTCTTTATCCAGTATAACGCATTCATTGAGTCTGTATAGAAGAAAGTTGGCACGCTTTTTAGGTTAAGATCTTCTTTCACATTGTAAGCGAATCTGGCTCCTATGGTACACGCAAGGATTTCTAATCTGGGAATTGTAATCGATTTTATGGGCGCTACCTTTGACCTAGCCTGCAGTAATTGACAGTTAACGATACCCTCATGACTATTTCTTATAAAAATTGAAGCTGCATAAGCAGACTTGCTAGCCTCTACGAAGACATGTAGAGTAGCACTCTCATTTAGTTCAGGTAGTTTTCTCGGGATTTCTATATCTTTTAGGTAACTTAGCTCATTAGCCCACTTTAGAAATTTTTTCCCTTAAATATCTGGAAGCTCTGTGTCCCAATTAATTTTCTCCCTCCAACAATCCTGTAAGATTAACTTAGGAACAAGGGTAACGGGACACGTGAACTCAATGGGGTCAAAAATTTGACTCAACATAGACAATACGTTTCGTTTGCTAAGCGCGTATTGGTTTTGCTCTTTTATCTCACAAGATAGGGTATCACTATATACATTCCATTTAAGTCCCAAGACTGAGGCAATTTCCTTAAATTCATCACCAGAGAGGTTCAATATTGAATTTTCCTCATTACTAACCTGGTCGATTATGTTTCCATCCCCTTAGGTCAAACTGAGCAGAAGCCATTAATTCTTTAGATACCGTAATGAAGGAGTTTAACTCGCCGATAGTATTTACACTCGCAACGCAGTTATCTACATACATAGATTCCTTTAACTTAGCAGCTATTCCCGTTTGGGATTCGTCCGCATTTTCTAAATGGTAACTGATTGTCGCGGCAAGTAAAAAAGGGCTCGCGTTCACTCCGAAAACAACACGACAATGTGAATAAACAATAAGTTTTCTTGGATCACCCTCCTCCCACCATAGGAACCGGAGAAATTTTTTACCAGAGGGAGCAACTTTTATTTGGAGAAAAGCTCGTCGTATGTCTGAAATCACTCCATATTTTCTCTGCCGAAATCTGTTAAGAAGCTTAGGGATCAATTCCAAATAATTAGGCCCCTTTTCAATACAATCGTTCAGCGACCCTGAATTTCTTTCTTTGGCTGACGCATCAAATACTGGGCTAATTCGAGTGGTGGAGTTTTCTTTAAAGACGGGTCGATGTGGTAAGAAATGGCCCTTTTCCCTAGCAAGTTCCTCTGGTTCAACAGATTCTATAATTTTCTCAGAGACCCATTCCTTAAATATATTTTCATACTCCTGTAGACAATTTCTTTTTTGTAAAGACCTTACACAAGACTTTAATCATCTTTCGGCAATGCTTCTATTATCCGATAATTCAGGAAGAACCTCTAACCATGGGAGTGACACCTGATATCTACCCTCGTCATCTCTTCTTAACGAACGCATAAAATGATCCTTCACCGCTTCCTCAATTTCCGATTTCGACTGAGAAATACTCGGTTCCTTAATTCCCTGCGAATCAAGTGACCATAGGTCACAAATTTTCAAATCACTAAAATGAAGCGATAAAAGAACTTCACTAGCGCTGCAACCTTCCCCCGTTCTCCCCATTATAGTCCATCCGAAATAAGTATTCATCGCAACGAGTCCAGTCGGCAGATTCTTAATTTCCCCTGTAAACAGTTTCCCTGCATAGTCCGCACCTATCAATCCGTGGATTTCATTAACGTTACTTTCATATAAACAGAAGTTTTCATTTACCGTTAAATCACTAAGGTCGATTCCACAATTTTTAAATTCTTCTATAAGTTTCATATTTTCTAGTTTTGGAATCTGTGCGCAAATAGTTTTTTGTTCCATTACATTAAGCGCGCAATCGAAACTATTATCTACATTACTCAGATTAATAACATATTTTTTATGTTTCTCTTTTTTCTGCAATCCCCCAAACAACCCATGCACAACAGTTTCATGTCCTATATCCTCTAATTGTAATTTACGCGCCGCGAATTCTGAAATGTAACTACCTGATGAGCCAGAATCTATAATTAATCTAATCATATGTTTTTGTTTAGCTCCTGAGATCTTAACAATAATCGTTTGTAACATCACTCGCTTTCTAATAGAAGCATTACTCAACGCGCTGTCATTATTTTCTGTTTTTGAAAAATCCTCCCGCGCTTTTCCTTTTCCCATACACATTACAGTCACGTGTCTCCCAGAACATAAATCGCACTTAACATTTGCCCTACAAGACGAAGAAAGATGGCGTTTTTTATTTTTATGATTCAAACACCTAAAACAAGAACCAGCTGGCTTACATATTAATACCTTCTCTTCCAAACTTAAATGATTATTTATACAAGAAACTGCAGTATGTCTATTGGATTTACAAAATAAACAAATTTGTTCGTTTTCAATTTTCCTAGACGGAACAGACTCATTAATTAACATTGATGCCGTAGGTTGGCGCCGATATTCAGTATGATTCATTTTTGTTCTAGGTTTCATTTCCGGATTAGAATTATTTGTATTTAAAAAGGTTCGGTTCTCTTGCAGTGAGTTGTGAAGACAAAAAATCTGTCAGGATATCGATTTCGCAATCAGAAGTATTACTCGGTGATTTATTATTCTCCAAAAGAAGGTCCAGTGGCAATAATTTTGTTAAAATGGGAACCAAAATACTGGAATAGCTATCTTTTTTTTACAGATAAACTTTCTAAACTTCTAATATTTTTTTTGTATATGATTAAAGAGGCTACGAAAACTTTTGACATCATTAGAGTTTTTTAATGGGCTGGTTTGGAGTAGTTTATCGATGTGTACATTAATTAAAACTTTTTTATTACCGAATCTTTGCTTTAAAATATCAATTGAGTGATCATAATGCTCGGTTGTTAATTCTAATCCGTCGATTAAGCTAAAAGCAGAACCTCCCAAAAATGATCTTAAATAATTAAATTTATCAGTTTTGTACACATTATCATTCTCATGAATGGCAGATTTAAATGCATTCCAAAAATTTAACCATTCACTAATTTCGCCATAGAATTTAGGGATAGTTAATTTTGGTAATTTTATGCGTTCCTTTTCATTTGTTTGTGTTTCGTTTTGGCTCGAGCTGTTTCGAGATATATTGCTATCTTGCCAAGAATTATTAGCGTTGGATCCTTTTCTAATTTTTTGAATTAATTTTTGTGTTTTGAATCGCGTTCTGGTTATTTTTTCCTTATACTCTTCTATACTTTCAAATTCAACTTCTATTTCATCAACTTGAATCAGACTTTCAATTTGGGAGTCAATTAATTTTAATTCTTCACCCCTTTCAGTTAAAAGTTCGATAGATTCTTCTAAATCCTCGACTGTTATGTCTGGCATTAAAATGTCACTTTCGATTTTTGTTATTTGTTTCGTTACTGCTCCTCGTAAACAACCGCGCTTACGTTTCAATTTATTTAATTCATCTGAATCAGTTTGACTTGGAGATTGTAAAGCCATTTTTGTTCACTTCAGTCTATACAAAGTTATTTTAAATCGTGAAATTTATATCAATAATTTATAGATATCAAATATATCAATTTCTCAAAAGATTATTATGTGCGAGAGTCTTTTGTTTTCAAGCATGCAAAATATCATGTAAGTTATTCTTTTGCACATATAAATAAAAAATGTTCACAAAGTACTTTTTTAAGTGGCAGTCCCTGTTCGGGCGCCAGATTTCATTTTTTGTTACTTAAAATGAATAAAACATTCAAGGTAAAATGGCTTACCTTGTCAATGGAGGCCAGCCAAGCCTTGATTGAAGTCGAAGTCCATCAATAAAAGGCACTGTTGTGAAATTTTATATGTTTTTAATTTCTGCAACACACATAATAATAATACTCGGGACATTATACACGACACTAATTAATCTAAACAAATAATATTTCTAAGCATCTATATCAATTTTAGTTTCTATCGCGTAGTTTCAATATGTTCCTCCTACGCATCCATTTTTAATTCTGAATCAATTAGTTTCTTTTACAAAGGTGGAGCTGCTGTGGCTTTAAGAAGATGGGAGTTTGCGATAACGTATAACAGTTGAATTAGTAACAGTAGAAAAGCATATTCATCCGTGATTTGTTGAGTGTGCGACATGTGACTAAACTATACACGCTCAAACGCCTGAAGTTAACTCATTTTTTTAAGTTAATATAGTCATGATCAAATTTCTTCGATTGCCCAAGATGAAGTCTCTGATTGGTTAGACGCTCGACTGCCTAGGAGTGGATCGAGACAGCGCTTTCCACTCTGAAATTTTAGCGCCATCTGTTATGCAATATGGAAACTATCGCATTTTATTTACATTTTGTATACTTTTTATTTTTCATTTCTTACTACTTACTGTTTTTAAAAATGGAGACTGAAATGAATTTACATACCACAGACTTGATCTGCTCATTTTGTGATCTAGACTTCACTCGCTCTTTCTGTTTGAAAAGGCATTTGAAAAATGTTCATGCTCACCAACAGGGTGATGTAAATGAAGGAATTTTGAAGGAATTCAGTACTTTCAGTGGTATATATTGTTACATTGTAAAATTTAGTTTATAAATTTACACTGTAATAGTATGAATTTTATATATTTATGTATTAATGTTTTCTATTAAAGTTCGCGTAATTTTATATTAATAAATGTAAACTTTCTTTTAATTAACATTATAAAATTTGTTACATGGAAAGAAGAAGAAAACAAGACCATGTCAAAATATGTTAGACAACGAGGAAGTAAAACACTTAAAAATGGAGACATAGTGATGAATTATCACTGTTGTCGAAGTGGGACATACAAACCAAAAGGGAAAGGTGTCAAGAGTTTAAAGTCACAAGGCTCTGTAAAATTGGAATTAGTTGCCCAGCAATAATAAAAGTTAGACAGAGTACTGAAAATGTAGTAGTGCAATATTTTCCGAATCATGAAAATCAGTTAGAGCACTTAAGGTTATCAGAGTCTGATAGGGCAGCTGTTGCTGGTATAGTATTTTATTTATATAGTTTTATTATTCTTAGTTTTATTATTAGTTGCTATTGTTAGTTTTGTTTATTTATTTTTCAGGACGATTAAAAGAAGGTGTTAGTGAAAAAAAATTCTGCAGGATATTAGAGAAGAAATTACTGTTGACAGTGGCAGAAAAATGCTCATTGAAAAAAAGGATATCCATAATATTAAAAGGGACTTCAATATTAATGGTTATATTAAAAGGCATGGAGTTGATGCAGTGAGTGTCAAGCTATGGACTCAAGAAATGAAAAATAATGGAGAAAATTGTATTGTTTTTTTTTTCAAAGAGCAGGGACAATCAGGGAATGACTATGGATTGAAAGATGAAGATTTTGTCCTCATAATCATGACAGATTTTCAGAAAGAAATTATTACAAAATATGGAAAGGACAAAATTTGTATAGATGGAACACATGGGCTAAACAGCTATGATTTTAATTTATACTCAGTTCTGGTAGTCGATGAACATAAGAATGGAATACCTGTGGCATTTTGTTTTTCCAACAAAAATTCTGAAGATGTATTCAGAATTTATTTTAGTGCTATTAAAAATGCTGTGGGTATAATCGAAACTACAACATTTATGACTGATAATGCTCCAGCATTTTATAATGCTTGAAGTTATGTGATGGGCACAGTTAAAAATGTCTTATTGTGTGCTTGGCACGTTACAAGAAACTGGCACCAAAATTTAAATAAAATTAAAAATCCTGAAAAGAGAAAAATTGTTAATAAAGCATTAAAGGCAGTGAAAGAGGAACTATGTTTAGAAACGTTTTCTAAACTTATGAAGTAATTCATACAAGAATTGTTAAATGACTTGGATACTTGTGAATTCGGAAAATATTTCCAACAGAATTATGCTAAGAGACCAGAAAAATGGACCTATTGCTACAGGAAGGGTCTGGGCATAAATACAAACATGTATTTGGAGTCCCGTCATAAAAAAAATTAAATATCATTATTTTGAGGGAAAGCATGTCAAGAGACTAGACATTGCAATCGATGGTCTTTTAAAACTGGTTAGAGACTTAATATTTCAACGCCTAATAAAAATTACAAAAAGAACCATTTCCTCTGATAAACTATCGAAAATTGTCAATAGCGACAGATTAGGCCAAGAGATTCAAAGCAATAGAATTGAAAAATTAGCAGATAACGAGTGGAAAATTGAATCCAATCATTCTAACTACATAATATGCAAGAAAGAAGAAGAATGCCATAGATTATGTAGTATAAAATGTACTGCCTGCAAAATTTGTATCCATTTCTATACATGCTCTTGTGTAGACAATTTACGAATAATAAGAGAAAATATTTGCAAGCACATTCATAAAGTTGCCAAAATGTTTTTAAATGATACACATAATGAAGAAATACAAGAGATTTATGTAAATCAAAATGATATTTTAAAAGAAACATTCGATGTTTTACCATGTAGCTCCAAATCTGCTAATAATGATGGTCATGAATCCAAAAAAAGAAAAATTGAAAGCATTCTTGCTCTTATTGATGAATACGAGCTTACACTAGAAGAAGAAAGTAAAATTCATAGGAACCTAGACAGTATATTAAACATTTTCTATAATAAAAAGGAACACAATAATAAAAAAGTTAAAATAATGGAATCCTCAACTATAGATATAAAAAAGAAGATTGAAAAACAACCTGCATATTTCTCTACACGAAAAAAAAGATACACTGCTGGTACACTCAAAAATCCAACTACTGAAGAAGTTAACAATATTAAAGAAGGATTACTGTTAAATTCACAAGAAATTATATCCATCAATACAGATTTTTATCATACTTATATATAGTAATCAAAATAAATTCCTAACTGGAGGTTCCTGCTCTCAATTCAGTTACTAAATAAAATTAATTTATTCTCATTTTTGTGGTTCTTTATTCTTTCAAGTCATTCACATTTAACTATTGGCATAAATATTCAATTAAAATATGATATATTGGTGATTGTATTTGATTTCAATATATTATGATGTGTGTGTTGAAAAAAAATAGCTTAAATGATACAATATAAAAACTAAAGGAACAAAGTAGATTAAAACTAAATTAATTAAAGAGCTGACTTTTTTCTATTAAAGTTCTCTATATTTTCTCTTAAGTTATTTATATTTCTTAGATTATTGCAAAGAAAAGTTAGTATGGATTTGAAAATCTATTCCCTCTCTTGTTAATTTGTAATAATTTTTCTAAAAA
>BMAO01021267.1:0-18750 GCA_019973975.1 Trichonephila clavata
GTGTACTTTGCATGAATTTGCAACCTAAAATTTAGAAGCTGTTCTTGTGAAATTTAGATTTTAACATCTAATCTGTTGATATGTTTATAACTTGTTTCCTCTCCTTCGTTATAGGTGTTTTCACCACAAATACAAAAAGGTGCATTGTCCATTAAACAAACTATTTAGTTTTGCAAGACATTCTTCTAACTAACTAGTATAAAACTATCTCGTGGATTCCGAAACAGTAAACAATAGAATATTCGCAATCTAGTAGGAAATATATGTAAAGATAAAGTGTTTTAATATTCTTTTAATATGTTATTATAAAACTTTAAAAGTGTTGCATAATAAAGTGATTTTATACGAATAAAATTTTCAGTTTTAATTAAGGGGGGGGTGAGTTTCAGATACTTGTAACTGTACAAACTTCATGGAGAACAGGAATCCATTTTGCATACATATTTATTTCTTCTCGATTTTTTATTGTGGAACCCCTGGGTATGCCTTGGAACACAGTTTAAAGACCACCGCGTTACACCATCATATGGATTTCGAGTTCTTGAAACATCATGAGATAACTCGGACAATTCAGCATTTAAATCTGTGCTACACTCACCAAAATTCTATGTTATGATATGTGGTTTAATTGAGTGATTATTAACGTCACATTCTGGATCAACACAAGTGCTGTTGGGAACAGATTTCGTAATTTTGAACTACGACCAAGTGACGAGGAGATAAAATTGTTTTTTTTTTTTACGAAAGATTCATTTACTCTTTTAGACTTCACGTATTTCTAGGCATAAGCTTTCCTTAATTTGAAAGCAATGGTCTATATCAGATTCTCAACGGGGTCTGTGGAAGATAAAAAAAAGTTCCATGGTATTTCAGGGGTCTGTTGTGGATCGATGGCAGTTTTATCTGTCTTAAAATTTTATTCCATTCTTAAGGATTTAATTATTATATAATATCTTTTATCCATATATACACGGAATATAAATACTCGGAAATGTAATCCATCTAAAGCAAAATGTCTTAGTATGAAGAAACGAAACATAAATCTAATCACCCACCCCTTTTTTTCTAATTTTCTCTTCATATTCTTAGTTAAATAGTTGTCTATTACGTCTTTTGTGCAATTATTAGAACTACGAGATTATATTACATGCCGTATATTATAGAGAAAAAAATTAGGAGTCTAGGAAGATAATAAATCTTCTGAAAAAGGCAGATGTTTGAATACGTTTGGGAATTCAAGCTCTAAACGTATACTTTCCTCATTTTGAAAGAACTGTTCTATATCGGCACAACGCAAAGCGATATCAGTGGCAGACGGAATTTGAAAAAATTCAGAACATAGTGAATTTAATTTAATCCAACGAACCATTTTGAAATACAGGTAAATATTTCAAACCAAATATGCAATTATAATAATTGCACGATGAACACCAAAAGAAAAAATTATTAAGTGTGGTTTAAATTAACCTATGTATAAGAAAATAAGTTTATTACTACCTGTATAAGGTCTTACTACTACTATTTAAAAATTTAAACTTGTTTTTGTTTAAATTAATAAAGGTATCCGACTACCCTAAAATTGTGAGTTTTGCCTAAAATTGACAATTTTTTTATGATTTTATTTTATAGGCCATATTATTAACTTTACAAAAATACCAAGTTCATCAATTTCCGTTCACTAGAACAAAAACTTCAAGTGTTTTAGTAAAAGCAGATACCATTATTTAAGCAAGATGTCATATTTTAAAACGCGTTTTACTCGAAATGTGGTTTTTTTTTTTTAAATGTTCAAACGCGCGGCGACAGCGATTGCTGAAAAAGTGTTGAAAATAATTAATTGAAATTGTTTGTGTATGTTAAATAATTATGAAATTTTTTGTGTATTTTTTTTTTTGTGTATTTCAAACTGAATATACAATTCTAATAATTGCATGATGAACACCAAAAGGAAAAAAAAAATTAAGTATGGTTTGAATTAACCCGTGTATAAGAAAATAAGTTTATTACTACCTGTATAAGGTCCTACTACTACTATTTAAAAAATTAAACTTTTTTTTTTGTTTAAATGATAAAGGTATCCGACTACCCTAAAATTGTGATTTTTGCCAAAAATTGACAATTTTTTGTATGGTTTTATTTTATAGGCTATCTTATTAACTTTACAAAAATACCAAGTTCATCAATTTCCGTTCACTAGAACAAAAACTTTAAGTGTTTTAGTAAAGGCAGATACCATTATTTAAGCAAGATGTCATACTTTAAAACGCGTTTTACTTGAAATGTGTTTTTTTTAAATGTTCAAATACTGAAAAACTTTTGAAAATAATTAACCGAAATTTTTTGTGTATGTTCTGTATAATACTAAAAGTGTTTTAACCTTCAGAGTTATCAATTACTGTTTTATTACAAAATTTACAGCCCCTTATGCGAATATAGTCACTGTTTTTTTAAGCAATTTCCTATATTAACTAAGATAAAGTGCTCTAGTTTTTGTAAACATTAAAATATCTCTTATCCTGAAGGTCATTTCAAAAATGAACAACATAAAAACACATCAGAATTGAAAAATTGAAAATTTGTTCATAAGCTTTTGGTACAGAATGGGCCCCGTTTATGTTATTTTTGTAAATTTTAACCAATTTTTTTCCATTTTAGTGATGATAATTTCTTTTTCTATTCTTCATATTAGCACGTTTTTCTTAAAATATACTAAACAAATCTAAAAACAACAAAAAAATCCCCATATCTCCATTTTTTAAAAAAAAGTTGACGCAAGTAGTCGGATACCTTAAGAATAAAATTCAGTAAATTATCCTCTGAAAAGTTAAGAACTGTATAGGAAGCGTGACTGGAGTATGAACACAGTGTCTTGGTGACTGATATTTAATTACTTTAATGGGTAGTTAACAAATAAGTCCTTCTACGGATTCGGCCCTCAGTACATAATTGCTATCGAATTTTTTATTACCTATTTACCATTAATGAAATGATACTTTGCATTGAAACTCTTTTTGGAATATTTAATCACGCGGCTGATAAGTATTATGAGGATTTTCCTTGTAAAAGGAATAGACCAAAATCAAAGGGAACTCTAGGAAACTCTCTGAGCAACTTATTCAAAGAAATTCGATGTAAATGGTTACTTTTTCCATTAAGATTATTACTGTAATTATGTATTAAATAAAAAACCTCAAGCGATTATTTGTAAAATTATTTTGATAATAAAATGACATATTTAAATTAATAATATATAGAAAAAGAATACAAAAATGGATCTTAATTAATCAAATATGGATAAGAAAAAAATTATAATCAAAAGTAGATTCTCTTAACTCTAATGCAAATCTCATGAAATCTTGAATAAATACATTTTCTTCAATTAGACTTGGCACCTAAAAATGACTTATAGCTATGGCTATGATTTTAATGAAGTAAGTGCCCTTTCTTTTTTCAAATAAAATTTAACATTTTTTGAATAAACATTTCATGTTCAATCCAGTAATTTGATGCTTAATTCAACAACATATAAGGCACCCGGTTTTATTTCAGAAGTATACATGTAACACATAACGTGTTTTTTCTTCAAAAAGTTTATAGTTTTTCAACCATTGTATCCGTTTCTAATTTCAGCCAATGAATTTTTTTTACTTCGAATGGGGATGGGATTGGTGTTTTACCATTGCAGATCTAGTACATTCCCCGGAAGATGGCATCTCTTTCTAGTGTGGCACCACATAGGTAGTATACCAATCGCCGTAAGTAATTTTGACACCCAGTTTCTTCCTCGGGGAGAAGCACCTGAGCTCTGACGATGCGAAACCGTGCTAGGAATTTTTAATTTTGCCGAGAGCACCCAAGCCAAACAGGCAACCAAGGAATTTTTTGCATGCAACAAAATCATACGTCATAGACGCTGTCGATTTGTTGCATCAGGAATATCCACCGACTTGGACGTTCAAGGCAAGCATCAAACCAACTACGCCCTCTAGCCGGCAATTGTTAATTTATGGAATCGTTAAGTCGTTAAAACATTACAAAACTCTGAGGTAGAGAGGAATGAATTCTTTAATGAAACAAATCATATTGCTTGATTATTCTAAGATTGACTCTCAGAGGAGACAAATTAAGGAATTTTTTTACCGATTCACCACCCGCTTTTGTCACTCTCGGATCGAGGAAGAAATAAATAATTTTTTTGTTGTGCATTAAATGCTCATCTCTTTTATTTTATTACCAGATCAGGTATCATTGGACTTCAAAGTTACATGGTTTATATATACAGTCGGGCCTCTATTTAACGAAGTCGCTAAATCCCGAAAAAAAGTTCGTTATATGGAAAATTCGTTATATAGAGGTTTATCTTTCAATTTTCTTTATAAACCACATAAAACAAATTTTAAATTCATAAACACTACATAATGAAAAAAGAAATTATTCACACCACCTTTTTTAAAATTAATATATGTTTATTTTATATATCTTACCTTTTAAAAAGAAAAAAAAAAGAAATAAAAACTCCAGGAAAGTTTCTTGACGCCGTTATTCACTTCCTGAAGAATTAAATGTTTTTCTTTGATGCTCAAGCTCTTACGCTTTGACATTTTCCAGCTACAATAAACTAAGTTACCAGTACAACGGATTAACACTACAAATGAACGGGGACTAGTTCAAAGACACAGGGACACGAAACTCCTCTATTGGTGAAAGGGGATATTGAAGATGTTTCCAGTGAACTGGAAGATGGGGGTTAAAGGTTGCATTTCTTGGAAAAAAAGGGCCAAAATTATATTGCTCTCGGTGAGTTAGGCACCTAATAAAACCTGTTCAAGATTTATGCCTACTATAAGATGTGTTAAAAGAGAGATCAACTTGAAATGTCCAGAAATACTTCAAAAATAGAGAGAAAACAATTGCATCACAAGAGAAAAAGTTCTATTTAGTTAAAAACGTAAAAATATCTAAACGTAAGTGCTTCGTTTTTTGGAGGTTATTTTACAAAGAAAATCGCGAAATGTTCTTGGTTCCAGGAAAAAGTTACTATGTAGAGGTTTGTAATATGGAGGTTCGACTGTATATATATATAGTTAAAATTAGATAAATAATTAATAATCATTATTAATAATTAATAATCCTCAAAACTGAAAAAAAATTGTAAGATAAACTAGGCAAGAGATTTTAGAAAGGATATATATATATACATATATATATATAGATAGATATACATATATTATATATATAAAGTGTCAATTAATTTAGGATATTGTTTAACGTATCAAAAGTACTCTTACTAAAGTTAAACATAAACGTTCGCTTTTAAGGCTATCTTCACTCTATGTTGAGGAATAAGAACCGAATTTAGAATATTTTGCAAATATAAAAGTACTGCAACATTTATATTATATTCTGGCTTCGCTATCCTAAAAAGAGCAGCATATATTATCACACTATTCAATTTTATCTGAGTTGATATTTTTTTCTAATATAAAGTGTGTTTTTCGCATTTTTTTCAATAATATAATGCTAAATGAGCTATCCCCTTACATGTTGGAATGAAAAATTAATTATGAAATATTTCGAAATTTTGAAAACGCCATTTTATAACACATGTATGAATTACATCCAGTGGCGTGAAGGAGAATATTAGGGCCCTCCTGCAAAGTCAGGGTTTGGGCTCCAAGCAGGATCTTACAAAGGATTGCAAAACCATAGTATAACATAGGATTTGGGCCCCTTAGAATCCTGCCTCCCCTCCTCACCGCAGGGGTTGCGGGGGTGTATGTTACGCCATTGATTACAACGTTTCAAATTTTCCTGAAAGTTGAGTCACTTTTTGGTGGAAAATGTGCTTCGTTTTTAATTCAGGTTCCTGTTCATTTGACGAAGGCAGCCTTAAATCTTAAGAGCAATTAGAATTTTAAATTATCTTTGAAAACTTGCATTCTTAGATATGAATTTACTGAAAAATTTATGATTAGAATATATAATCTAAGCTATAACACATTTTCTACGCACCATTTTTTTAAAACTTTATAATTGTTTAAACACAGATATTAAGGGAATCACAATTCATTCAAGCATGAAATACAGTACAATATGCACCAGTTTTTAATTCTATGAAAGCAGACTAAAGTAAAAAAGCCCAGGCTACTTACCTCTGGATTTCGAAGTGTCTAATTCTGCAATGTCTCATGTCCTCATTTTCTTTCTTTCTACAGAATTTGAGTTTTCTTGTAGCATTTCCTTTCACTAAAGCGACTTCCTACAGTGATATCGGAAGTAAACAAGAGCGAGTGGTATGAATGATAGCGCGACTTTTTGAGTTTTAAGAGGTTCATTTTCATATCTTACTATGTCAGAAGTGGTTCTTCATTCCCTCATCAGCCTTTTTTTCCCAACTAAAAAAGAAACAAATCCAGCTTCACTTGATATCTTTATTTATTTGTGTAGATCTTGCATGTACAATTTGCATATGTTTTGAATCACAAAATCATTTTTTTTTAGATAATTTATCATTTTATTTCATATATATATGTAACGTGACTCAAGTATAGTTAAATATATATTTGTTTTTGAGCATATCTAAATTTAACTTGCTGTATTAATGCAAATAATTGTTATGATTATAGATAAAAAGAAAGACTACGTCATACCTCGTAATATAAGCATAATCGCAAACAAAACCAAAGATTAATTAACATATAAGCAAAACTAAAGAATTTTGAACTTTTATAAATATTTTATTACCATTTGATTTAGTTTATCATCTACTTTATGAGCAAGTGTTTATTAACGACGAACTTTTTTAAGGCAACACGACGGCTACTGGTGAAGGACTTTTTTATTCTGAACCATGATTAACTGATGAGGATGACACCTGAGCTGACATCTCCCCTCTCTACCAAACTATCACACCACGTCAACGAGGGGAGTGGACTGTGAATTACGGCTGATTTAACACGTCACGTGCCTCTACACGGCGAGTCTTCAGGGACACAAGGGTTCGAACTCATGACATGCCGACCACTCGTTTACCGTGACTACTTCATCTACTTTATACCGAAAGCTTATTTTATTCACTGTTATGCATGATTATTTTTAGCGCGTTTTTCACTTAGTGGAACAAAAGCGCTATTAGGACGCAAATTTCGTCTTCGTCTTCGTTCCATATTTTGTCGTACCTTTTTCTCAGCCAATAAGCAACCAATTGACCTCGGGTTTTCGGCATTTGGTCGCATTTGTGCCCTAGATGAGCCGAATCATATTTAAATTTCCCCATAGTTTTCCCGAATTTTCCTACAAATTTTCCTGAATTTTGCTAGTTTATAACAAAATTTTCTTAAATTTTACCTAGTAAATTTATTGTTTGCAAAAAGTTTTTTTAAAAAAAATTTACCTGCATTTTGGAGGAAATCTTCACAAAAAAAGTTCAGAAAACAAGTGTAAAAGGCTCTGATTTTACTAGTAAAAAGTTCATTAGTTGCATTATTGTAAAATACAACACGTGAAAAACGCGCTGAAATTACTTGGCCAAGACAATGATTAATATCTTGTTTTGTTATCCATTCTAACCTTGGAGATGACATTATTTGTATTTTTCGAATTAACATTTGTAATTTGAATAAATGCTGATTTTTTAAATTCGTTTCATTTCGTATTTATTCGTATTCGAATTTTCTTATTCTTTGTTGGAAATTCTTAGAACATATATTACCCATCAAATTTTAAATTTGGCAAGAACCGAAGTTGAGAATGATCAGTTGATGCAGCGTGCAAAAAATACATTAGAGGCGAATCTACAGAGGGATATGACCTGAATGTCGGAACTGGAAGTGTGATGATTATAAAATGCATAAATTGTATTTTTTTAACACGTGGATTTCTTAATATTGCAAGACGCTTAATATTTATTTGCATTACCCTCTGTCATTTAAATGTTTTCCTGAGATTTTTAAAAAATATGAAGAAAAACAAATATACCACTCATAAACCTAAGCTCCAGCGGCGTACACAAGGGTAGAGTTAAGGGTTTCAAATCTTTCCCATACACCTGTAGTGGTGGTTCCTATATAAGCCAGTAACAGCCTCCCGAATGAAGTGATCACTTTGGTCTCGTGGTATGTTACGTACTTACAGATCAGAAGATACCAAGTTCTATCCACCTCATTGGAGACTTTGACTGAACTAAAAAAAAAAAAAACGCAACCTTCGCTCAGCTGTCATGGCACCATCTAACCGTCGCAAGAACAATCAAAAGCCGTCAGACCCACTTGACGCAACAGCAAAAACTCACACACTCGCCATATCGTTTGTTCGTCTATCCACCAACTCACTAGTGGGGAAGTAGTGTAGAGGTCGTTCCAATATAAGCCAGTAACACCCTCCAGAATGAGGTGATCACTCTGGTCTAGTGGTATGTTACGTGCTTACAGAACAGAAGGTACCGAGTTCTATCCACCTCACACCAGTAGATTCTAAGTTTTTAACATAAAGTTTAGGCCTCGGCGCTTTCATCTACGTGCTTATTTAAATGTAGGCTCTTCCCATAAAAGTAATATGTGTGTCCCCTGCAAAGCTCACAACAAAATCTCATGAAGAGGAGCAAAATCAGATGGAGAAAATATTTATGTTCTCAGAGAACGAAAGGCATTTGATGTGACCACTGGCAAGATATAGAAGTATAGTTTGAGAGCCTTGTGGCGGATCTATACGGTCTTTCACTAACTTCTTCTCTTTTTCCTTAAAACAATTTATTTATTTCAACCAATCTTCACCGAGAGCCAGGTGTGATTTATGTAAATAAGATATATTATATAAATTCGGTTTTCGCGAGTTAAGAAGCTAAGTAATAGGAAGTGAGAAGTCAAGTGAATTAAAGATCGAGAAGTCGACAAGAAATTGTTGACAAGTGTAGCTAGCCTGATGTGTGGATGTACGCGAAGAGAAGCGGATTGAAAACAGTGAAATTCATTATTACTGAGCGTGGAGTCTTCACCTATTCTTCCAGCCATTAAAAGGGCCTGAAGTCGTCACGAAGGAACCGCCGCAGTAAAACATAAGGTCAGTGATTTTGTTTAAGAAAATCAGATTAGTATCATGTGGTGTAGTTGTAATTGTGCGCGTTTAAGCTGTCCTAGATTCAGTTGAAATTCTGTATTATCCGCTTGTAGTGATATCCCACCTCTTCACTCCACTCTAGTTTATTTATCTTAATTAGAATTGTGTTGTGTCTGATCTTATATACTGATAAACATCAATAAATCAGTTTGAATTGGAATTATGCCTTTTGATCATTTAAGTCCGCCTACACATCCAGCTGGTTTTTCAGATAGACAGGAAGGTATTAGTGTAAGGGGTGGCTACAGGTCACCACAGTCTCTCTCACACTCGAGGGCAAGAGCTTAACCGGGATTTTTACCCACATACCAGGTTAGGTTTCCCCAACCATCAGTGTACTAGAATTAGAAGGAAAACTAGTCATAATCAAAACAACACAGTTTATTTACAAGTTTCAACAACCTAACAAACTCGAACAACCTAGATTAGGAATTGCACGGTAAACTAACTAAGGGAGCAAGAGCGAGGAAGACGATACAAGTTAATTTAGCATAAATTTAATAACTTACTTCAAGCCAACGCTAATCCGATTCAAATATCAAGTTGACCTACCGTCAATTATAAGTATTAAGCAGATAATTTACTGCACACCTTCGTCTAGCTTTGTATTATCTTACGTTAATCCTCACTGCTATCCTTTAGCTTCTAACCTCTCTCGAACCCGAAAACTAATACTTAAATACACGACATTGTTTACATAGTCCATATCTTCTTCGAAAGGAAGTTTTCAATTAAATAATATTTAAAGAAAGCAATTCACCAAGTGGATTAATAGGAGGAACACAGATAGACCCGTTACACCAGTGGTGAGTGTGAGGCACCCTTCACCAAATTTTGAAATTTTCTCAGAATGTATAATTTTAGAAAGGAAATGGTAGAAAGAAAGAGAAATTTTGAAGCTTAAAAGCACTCTTTGCTAGTTTGTCCGCCATTTCATTGTCGTAAAAGGCTGGTATAAAATGATAACCACTAAAAATGGATATTGTGATGCAGTGAGGTTCCAACTTCAGCTTGAGTAGGATGGAGAAATTGGTTTCGTCGCCAACAAGAAACCAAATGTCAAGGTGTTAAAGTGAACTACGGCTATCGGTAAGAATCCTTAGACCATTGTTCTTCTGGGTTAGAATAGCCTCTAGTACCGCATCAATGATTAATAATTCACTTCTGAAAACAGCGCAGAAATACCGATTTCGTTTTTTTCTGGAGGGGAGTATCAATATAGATACTTCAACTTCCTTGGTCAGATATTTTACTGCCATCGGTATAAACCTTAACTGTATTACTAGGCCACTTTCACTACAATGAAGCAATCAATAGGACTATGGAAGAGTATGAATTCTGAGTTTCATTTACATGTACTTATATGTTTTACTATTAGATATTACAACGTCAAAAATTATTCCAGAGAAAAATTTTGTATAACTGAATTTTAAAATGACTCACTGAAGTAGCCTAATAATATGTTATTAAATGCCATTTAAAATGAAATCAAACGAATCAACGGCTACTTCCTTGATAGAATAGTTGGGACACTGGTAATTAATTGTTTTTTTCGGGACCTATTCAAATTTTAAGAAATTGTAATCTTTCCATCTACTTTAATTTTGAAGAAAATTAAATCTCAAATAAAGTTAAGTGCATTAAAGTGTTTTATTTAGGCATCTTTTTATGTTTTCAGTGTTTTAGCTAAGTGTCTCATACTTCAATAACAGTAAAACAAGATATAATCCCTATTCGGTATTAGTTTTAAGGCTGTACATGCTGAAAGGATTAAAAATTCAAGTATATGTTTTTGTAATTTGTTTTCTGACTTCTATTAGAAATTAATCTTGTCTGAAATCTACCCAAACCGGCATAGTTTGAATTTATCAATGTGCAAAAACAAGTAAAAGAGAGAGAAGCCTGAGATAAAAAATAATGAAAAATAAATTTAACTAAATTTAAAGATTTTTACTAGGCCTATTCAGCGTTTCTCAAACTATGGGGCGCGCCCCCTAGTGTGGCGTGATAACTATACAAGGGGGAGGGGCGGGCGCAAGTATACTAAAAAGTAAAAAACAATAGATTATTTTTCAAAAATTATTAATTTACTGAAAGTAAGCAAACAAAATACATTCTGACATAATAAAAAATAAAATACATATATTTACATTGATATAATCTTTATATATAAAAATTACGTGCCACAGTGTTTGTCCGCGATGAACTCCAAAACTACTCAACCGATCATAATATAATTTTGCATACTGTGTGTCATTTCGTCCAACTTAAAGCATAGGGTAGTTTTTATTTCAATTAATGACGCCATAAATTTTTTATTGCCGGAAATGTGAAGAATCCGGAAAAAACGTTGCCAGATTCCCGTAAGGGAATAATCGCAAAATGTGGCAATGCTCATGTGTGTGTGGAAGCAGATATTGCAAACCAAACTGTACGAAAATTAAGTGCCTGGCGTATTTCGGGGTGTGGAATCCGATTTTCGAGCCAGTTTCCAAAAATAACCGTAACTTTGCCGGATAAGGCCAAACGACCGTATTTTAGACAGATTATTATTGTATTACCGTATCTAGATTATTATTGCCTCCGTAATCCTGTTACTTAATCAGAAAAATTTTTGATCTTATGATGAAATAAACTTCCAGACACAGGGTTGTTGCCAGTTTATCCAACGCCTTTAAAAACCGATCAAAACTATTGTTGATGAAAGCAAAGCCGTAACTTTTCCAACCGAATTTTTGAATTCTCTAGATGTATCAGGAATATCACCACATAATCTTCGGTTGGTTCCCCGGTTATTATCTGCGTAATTTAAATTCCCCTAAACGAAAATTCGGTTCTGCTACTACGGAATCTGTTGCCACGTATTCCACTGATACCGTCAGAATCTCTAATACCATTCAAAAGGTCTTAATTCCCGATTCGCGTCTGGCTTTCGCGATGACCGTAAATGAATCTGAAACCCGAACAATATTCATTTGATATACTTGGACTTAGAAAATCCATGTTTCTCGAATGGGCAACAAGATGTTACATGCTCACGTGTGCGGAAACCGTTGAATCTATTTGAGTTAGCAAAATACGGGTTACCGAAACATATTGTGCACCGATTAATGATTAGTTGTATAAAATTATTTGTTGTTATACTATAAAATGATAAAAATAATTTTAAAAATTGCAAAGAATCAACGTTATTCACCACATTTATAAAATTAATTTTTCATATGTTGTTACTTAACGACTTCGTTAGTAATTCACGCATTATACTACACTCAAATAGGAGATGAATGAAATGCAAAATTAAAATAATTTGTTGTTCTATACTTTATTTTAACCCTCCAAAATTATAAACGAAAACTAATTTGACTGCATTGAATAGCTTTGGATAATACTGAACTATTGTATTAAAACAAAGCCACAGCAACGCGTGGCCGGGTCAGCTAGTATACTTATAAATGTATCACAGTAATGCGCAATGTATTTTATAATTAAATTAACAATGCTAAGTTAAAAACAAGTTTGATAATTACCAGTGACCCTATGTGGTTGTCATATAACTCCCTTAACTACTGATTAAAAGTTACACGATTCGCTCCCCAATGCCACCTTTCCACGTTGGTGCGCGTATGTGATGTATCGGGGGGGGGGAGGAATAACTAAGTAAATCCTCTGAAATAAGTAAATCCTTCTCAAACACTCTCTATCAAGGTCTTTTTATTACATTCCAAGGCATTCGGAATAATTTTATGGATAGCAGTGTACAGAAAAGATCGCACTACGAAAAGGCGTATATATACGTCCGGGGAAATTGACACTTTGACTAAGCGAGAAACTTATATACGCGTATAGCTGCTTTAGCGTCTTTGTATAGTATTATTGAATTCAAAACATTGTTATTGTATGGAGGAGGGTGGGGCGTGATAAAAATTATGATTGAATATTGGGTCGCAAATATTGAAAGTTTGAGAAGCACTGACCTAATTTATTATTTTGATGCAACTAGTTTCAAAGTTGTATCTGGTTAACGAATTAAAACGATCGAAACTTTGAATCAACACGTGTCTAAAGAAAGCGAATTAATGATGAATTTTAATAAAATGAAAAATAGCATAGCTTGATGTGTAATAGATAGCCCAAATAAAAATTTTAAATTGATTTTTTTAGCTCAATTTCATAATGTAACTGAGAGAAATATTGAGACAACCACAATCTCCAAGAAATATTACTCAATATTTTTTTTATTTATGCTTTTATTGCTTATCCGCCGAAATACACGCGCGCACACACACATATTCAATTAACTGTATTTCCTCTTCTTATTTCCGCCCAGTAATGTAAGCAAATGAAAGAGAAAGATGAGCATTGAAACTGCTTAGCCCTGCAATATTTCTCCTAAGCCTTTTGCTATAATATTACTGTGACTGCATTACTTTGACCTGTGCTCAGTCTTGGTTCATCATTACGTATTTTTTAGCATGTTAGAATTGTAGCACTTTAGAACAACAAAAACCTAACATATTTACTCGAATCTAAGCCGCACTATTTTTCCAACGTTAATGCTACTGAAAATAGAGAGTGGCTTAGAATCGGAGGCAAAACATTTGTTGGAAGGGGGAGATGAGTTTCAACCCTTTTCAAAAGGAAAAATGTAACCATTCATTCTAGCCACTTGCATTGATGACCTATTCCATTCCGCAGTTTGTCTCCAGCATTCTCAGATCCTAAGCATCCTATCCCTTAAACATCACTGTCTGCTCGTGTTTAGGGAATTTTTTGTGTGTATAGCCTTTCTTTTAATCCCCTACACAACAAAGATATCAATAATAGCATCCAGACGAGTTTACTGTGATGCAAATATATGAAAAGGGAGGCAAATTTATATGCAGGAAAAAACGCGGAAACAGAGCAGTGAACACTGAAAATTTGACACGGATGAAACAAATATACATCGATGGCGTAAACAAATTGATACAGTAATTTTTCTTGTAAGTGTTCAACAGTTTTTAATAATTCTTTTACGTTCTGTTATAATGCATTATCTTAAAAAAATGTTGCACGGAAGACGAAATCGTGTGGGAAAATGGTGACGCCGACACCAATTCCGAAGTGAGCTGTGACAACGGGAGTGACGAATAGCTTTCGAAACATGCTACTGACGGTTAGAGTAATTATAGGTTCATGTATGTACACTTATGTCCAAAATTAAGATCACTGGCATGAAATCTGTGAAAACTGATGAACTATTCAGTGCGTTGCCACAAATTTCGTGCAGTGACATGTTACCATGTGAGGAAGAATATAGTAACATAACAACGTGGAAAAGATTTTAATTTTGAATTAAGATAAAGTTTTTTTTTATCAAAAAGGGGGAAATCATGAATTAGAGATAAAAAATTTAACTCTGTAAAAGTTTGTCTAATTTGGAGTGAACTGCTATATAAGTCGCACAACGAACTGCTATATTGTTTATGAGGGTGTCAATAAGTATCTGTGGCAACAAAGCCCATTTTTCCAAAAGCGGGACTCCCCCCCCCCTGGGGATCCTGCGAGGAGATCTATGACGAGAAATGGCTTTTCCTAGGCCATCCCAAACATATTCAACAGAATTGGGATCTGGAGACATCGAGGGTCAATCAATACGACGAATATCAGCCCCTTAATGACATTCATCAACTATGTGAGCTCTGTGTGGCCACGGATTATCGTCCATAAAAATGTAGTTCGGGTTCATATCACCAAGAAAAACCTCACAAAGGCTTCCATGATCTCATCTCTATAACGCTGTGAGTGGACAGTACCCGCATAGAAAGCGTACAGTGGTGTACGATTGCCCAACATTATGCCACCCCAACAAGGTTCCCTTTGCGACCAAATCTGCTGATTTTTGTTACGTACGTCACAATGACAAGAGAGCTAAAGGGGGATATATAAGGAATACAGACAAAGAAGTAAGATTGTTCACAAACCTTTATAAGACTTTCAGAGCAATAACTGAGTTATGACACAATGACGCATTAGGATGATTTTTTATGTGGTAGAATCATCGGCCGTCTGTAATGTGGGCATACCCAGCTGGAAGTATTCGATTAACTTGGAATCGCCAAGAGTGTAATCTCCAGGCTTTTTGTCAACGATTCCAAGATGATGGTAATGTGAGTAGACGTTACAGCACAGGTTGTTCCCAAGTTACAACGCCGAATGAGGACCGGTATTTGGTGGTTACTGCCAAAAGAAACAGACGGAGCGCAGTATCAGACCTATCTCGTCAGCCTTTGGTACGACAGTTTCAAGGCAAACCGTGTACAGACGCTTAGGTCAGATTGGTATATATGCTCGTTGACCTGTCAGAAGTCACGATTTAAGCTCATTTGGGGCCCTGGGCACAGAAGATCTGCAGGCCCCCTTGGCACTGGGAGATCGAAATTTATAGCAAGAAAATCGGGTTGTCCAGCTCATCTGGACCGGCACTGACTTTCAGATGTGTTCCACTTACTGCAACTCACTGTCGCCTGCGGTTAGCTTGGAGAAGAGAAGCATACATTGTGAACACCGCGACAGTGGGCTTGTGGGATGTTTTCCGACGAGTCCAGGTTTAGTTTGCAGTCTGATTCTCGCTGGACTTTCATATGGAGAGCGTCAGGTACCCGTTACCAACAAGAGAACATTGTTAAACGACACCGTTTCGGTGGTGCAGGATTTGCTCGTTTGAGGATTTTTTTTCAATAGTAGTACGACTAAGTGAAGCGTCACACCACGTGTGAACACTTCTTCAGGTCAAATTATTCTCGGCTCCAGAACTGACCTGTATGTTCAAATTGGAACTACGACAGGCCAAATTTATCGGGACGTCATTCTGGAACAACATGTACGTTTGTATTCGAGCGTCATGGAAGCAGAATTTGTGTTTATGGATGACAATGCCGTCCTCACCTGCAAACATCGTAAGCGAATGCCTTCGATTGGAGGACATCACCCGTATTGACTGACCATCATTCTCACCGGACTTGAATCCATTGAAGCATGTGTGGGACATGCTTGGCCGACGAGTTACAGCCTGTAAACCACCCCCTACATGTCTACCGGAACTTCGCAGAGCATTGTTTGATGAGTGGTGTAATATTGCCCAAGATCAGATCGATAATTTGATGCTCAGTATACTCAGGCGTTGTACGGACTGTATTGCATCGTCTGGGAGACATACTATGTATTAACCATCATACCAAGCATGTAATATTGGTTTTTGTAAATAGTTGTTGTAATTTGCTCCAGGGAGCATAAATCGCAATTTTTATTAATGATATCAAACATATAGTACCTTTTCTGCTCTTTACTTTTTGTTTAGTAAAAAGGCTTTACAAATAAGTTACATTTGTTTTGCTTTTGATTCTTTCTTTGCCTGAACTCTTGGATTATCCCTAATTTATGGACAGAGTGTAAGTTAAAGAACATATGATAGGTAGTATTTATATTTTTATACACCGGGGCACCCTTCTCATAAACTGCGATGATTCAATATAACTCTTTGGTTCTTAACATAACTGATATTTTTAATTTAATCGAGTTATGTAATAATTATGTTAAAATGTTACATACAAGTTTTCTGATTTATTTTTTGATAAAAGCATATTTTTTAGAGGAATATATTAATCTTTGCCATAAAGTTATTCTGTTTGATATACCCTGCTTTTTATGACTTGTGACTAGGATTTTAAAATAAAATCAATATATCTCAATATAAAACATATAATTTAAGATTTTCGTTATATGCATTTTATCATTGTTTATTCTCGACTTAAAATCCAAAATAACTTTAAAAGGCTTACATACTGTTTCAAAATGTTATTGGCTTGGTACTATAGTCTTGAATTAGGTAATAAAAAATTTTATATTTCTAAAAATTAGTTTTAAAAGGTGATTCATCTTGATTTATCAATTTTCAGAAGTGTGATGTTTGAATTTTTAAACAATTCTCATTATCACATTCAATTTATTTTAAATGTGATTTTTAAATAATTCAGTTGAAAACTTGAACTGTTTTAAATATACATAAATGTTTACTTTTTTTTTTTAAAGAAAAGGAAGGAATTTTTAAAGAGATAATGTTAATAATCTTCTTCCTCAATGTTTATTTTTAAAAAAATTATATTTCTCCTTTGTTTTTTTACTGTTTCAGTCAGATCTAATAATAATAAATTTTAATTTTTCTTCTAGAGAATGATTTAACATTTATATTTTGTTAAAACATTCTCTAGATGCTCTGTTTGTTTTGTTTTATTATTTTGTTTTAACTTTATAATTTTTAAAATAAATTCCTGTGTATGTTTTTGGATTAATTATATATACATTTAAAATTTCTGTTAAAATTCTTTGATGAATTCCTTTTAATGTGTGCGTTTTTACTAGTACACATCTTTCTGTTTTAATTTAGGAGTGCATAATTTGCTTATAGTAGAAAAAGATAAAAAAACTCAATCCACCTAATATTAATTAAATATCGTTCTCCCCTGCCCTTCTTTTTTTCTAAAAAAAAAAGGAAGAGAAATATTTTTTGCTGTGTGTTGTACAAAAATAAAACTACCAGTAGATTTTGTATTAATATACAAGGATCTGTTTTTTCAATTCCTCCTACTACCTCCTACTACACTATCCCTATACATATATATCTTGTTCAAATTTTCAATCGTTATTAAAATACTTTTTATTCATCCACTCAAGTTCAAATAAGTTTTCTTAAACTTGTAGTGGATGACACTTGATGTAAAAAGACAGTTTTTTCAAATATTTATTCATTAAGCTTAATGAATAAATAGTAACAAAAATAATAGTCTGACAGAACATGTAAAAAAGAAAATCGTTTGTTGTGTTCCTGTAGCGCACTGGATAGTGCGTTGGACTTCTAATCCAAGGGTCGTGAGTTCGAATCCCACCTAGGATGATCTAATTTCTGATAATGCGATTCCTTTTTACTATACTATTTTACTGGAATAATTAAATTTAATTAATGTTAGTTTAATTAATATTTTATGTTACTTGCTTCTTTTTTCTCTTAAATATTGTATGCTCGATATTGGAAATTTATCTCGTAAAACCTGAATGCTGTTTTATCCTTTATTTTAAAACGATTGAAAGATTGTATCTTTTTTAATATTTTTTATTGGAAATTTTTAGAATATATCTTCTTCATTGTTTTTTTTTTTTTATATATTTGCGTACATCTTTTATTTTCACATTAATAGTATTCTTCTCATTAATATATTTAAGTCAAAAATTTTCAAAAAATTATGTTTTAATTATTTTTGCTGAAAGCATTTACTTTTTTATACCCTTAATACAAGTTTTGTACTTGAAACACACACGATTCTGGCACTTGAGATATTGGTTCATTATCAGTCCATATCATTATCATTCTTCTTACTTAGCGAGTTAAAATTTTATCAATAATTCTTTTCAGTGGCGCACACAGGAATTTTTCAAGAGGGGGGGGGGCGATTCAGGGTCGAAAGCTCATCATTCTCGTATCATACCCCAATACGCCTCCAAATGTATTCTTTGGATTTTGTGATGGGGGTCCAGATCCGTGACCCTCCCCCCTTTCCTTGTGTGCATCACTGATTATTTAACATAGTATTTATAAAATTT
>BMAO01021268.1:0-45298 GCA_019973975.1 Trichonephila clavata
ATTTATTCACAAGATAGATTTGAGGGGAAAAAAAGGTTTATAAATCAATGTATAAACCAGACAAAAATACTATAAATATGCCAGAATAATGGTTGGAAAATGTTGCATTAAAATAACATTGCAGCATTTATTTAAAAAGTTAGTTTACACGCGCACCTCAACATAACCTATAAATAAATAAATTTTTATTAATAAAGATTTTAAGTCTCTTTAATCTTTATTTTTGTATTCATGCAGTACAAGATATTTTCATTTGCTTTTTATAAGATAACGAATTGACAAATTAAATTTTTGCTGTGAAAAGTATTATTATATATTAATAAACTGCCATTCAAAAAAATAAAAATATTGTGCAAATTATAAATTAATTTGTGTATAAATGGATTATAATAATGAATAATACTATGTAAGGAAATGCGCATACGTGCCTTATATCGTCATGTATACTGTTTTATCTAAAACGTGAAGCCAAATGTTCTTTATTTGTGTTAATTGTTTGTCAATAGTATATATTGGAATTTATTGACCAATGAAAATGGCAAAAAAAAAAATATTAATATTGGTGCTTATTTTTTTGCAATGGTTTAAATACAAGCAGCCCTTTTTGTACCGTGTGTACATCAGTAGGAATAGTTTAAAATTTTATTCTTCCATGTTTATGTCTCAGCAATTTCCGTTCAATGATTATTTTTATGTATAAAATTGGATGTTTGTATGTATGGAATCGCATCACTCGAACACCGCTCAAATGATCGCTATGAAAATTGGCATGTATGTGTATTTTTTGTGAAGAAGGGCTTTGTGCTATCCTCTTTGTTGCAGCTCCCCACCAGGTAACTTTACAGCAAAGCAGCTTCTTGACTGTTCAATCCATCGCCAAGTTGCCAACTTGGTCGCTACAATGGTTGCCAACTTTGCTCTATCAACAACATTTCGCTATGTTTCCATTGAATCGCCATTATAATAAAAGGAACGGCGTTGCTTGTGAATATTATATTTTAACATAAAATAAATAATAACATTAACGTATTACATATCCAGATATAAATTACTTATACTATTTTAAGTGTTCATTACACAAAATTTGTAACAATGTGTTACTTTTGCTCAGCAGAGATAAGCTTGGGAAGGTGTTTCAAACATCGACCACAAGAGAGTTACGGGGCATTAAAAATAAAAAATAAAAATCCTTTTTATTAAATATTAGATCTGCAGACGTAAAATTTAACAAATATGTAACTTTTGTTCATCTGAGACATCCAAAATGCTTTTTTTTTGTTTAATTTACAATTCACGTAAAATTAACTCATTAGAAATTTCTTTATCTTTCAATCTTTTTTGTTTCATTTTTCCATTCACCCGTGCAAAGAATGGGTATACCATCTATTTCATTCTGTCTCATTTGTAAAATCATAACAAATTGAATTCAATCCTTATTAACAAAATGGTGGTATTTTTGAGGATCTGTTTGTATGTAACTGTTGTAGAATTACGTATTGGAATATGGCATTGGTTACCGCAAATGAAGCAGAAAATGATTTCAGCCACAATCACAAATCAAAAAATAGTTTCCTGTTAAGGCAAACTCCATTCTCCTGGATGTTCACCATGATGAAATGGAATATTTCCCTTAACAAACTGGAAAAAGGCAAAATGGTAATACGTTCCAAAATATCCACGTGTCCTTGCCTCAAATGTAAATTGCATTTATGCATTGATGGAAAATATGACTAATTAGTCTTAGTTCATTTGTTGAAAAATATTAAAGAGCACATGCACTAATAGCATAGGAGCTATTGTAGCGTGTGACATTTGAAAAATAAAACTATTTTACAGTAAATTCAAATTTTGATATTTTCTACTACATTTTAAAATAGGTATATTTAAGAATTTACATACATTATTAATAATGTGGTACATTTTTGTTTGAATAGTTTCACACACACACAACACACACTTTTGATTTTACATATGTTTACATGTATTTCTGTCTTGGTGATTATTATCATGTTTATGTTGAAGTGAAGGGAAAATTCTATAGAGAAAGCATTAATGCTCCAGATTTCAATCTTAATTTTATACTTGGTATCTCTTTGAGATACGGGTATGTGACAAGGCCTCTGATGTACACACGCGTCTTGTGGGGGAAGGGAAAATTATAACTTAAATTAATATTTACTTAACCATTCAAATATTATTCATTAATCATAACTCCTAATACACTATTTCGAAACCTGTCTCATTCCATTTAGCATTACAAGACTAAAACCTATGTTTCGACATATTTGAGAGTAATTCCTTATTAAAAGGATTAGACTCTGATTTCGTGATAGATGCATTGGCGAATATCATATCAGTTCACACGTGCCTTACAAAGTGGTTTCAACTTTTCCCTAAGCAATGAAGTAATTTTTATAAATAACTATAATAATTTTCACTTCACTGGAAGAAGTAATTATATTTACCCTGTTGGTCCTTAAGTACACCAGTGTTCAAAATCAAGAGAATTTTCTTATTTGGTCAATTATCTCTAGAAATACTGGACATATTTTAATGTGAAATTTGGTATGAACATAGGGTTGATAAAATGCAAAAGAATGACCATTCAACAATATTAATACACATAAATGATCATGCGTAATATTTATAAGAGCTGTAATGTATGAAACAACAGTTGCAGTATATAAAAATAATTTTTTTAAAACTATGATATGTCCCCTCTTACAAATATACAGATCTCGCATCATGATTTTATATTAGAAATAAAGGAATCTATGAGTTCCTAGGACAAATAAATTCACTCGGTCCGTAACTTTATTTTCAAGTCTTCGATTGTTCTTGTAGGGAAGTTACGACTTGCAGTTGCCCTCTCCAGAGAACCCCAGGCTTGCTCTATAGGGATGAGGTGTGAAGATCGAACTAGCCAATCCATTCGGTGACTAACCTCACCTTCCAGAAATTCATAGACCAGATGAGGTCTATGTGGCTCTGTGTTGTCATCTATGAAAAATAAAATCAGAGCCAACTGCACCCGCGAAAAGGCGAATATAGGGTTCCAAGACCTCATCCCTAAACCTCAGAACATTCACTTTGTCTGTTTCAAAGATATAGAGTTGTCCGTTTCGCTTGACACCTGTCCAGATCATCAAGTCTCCA
Source organism: Trichonephila clavata (assembly GCA_019973975.1). Taxonomy (NCBI): domain Eukaryota; kingdom Metazoa; phylum Arthropoda; class Arachnida; order Araneae; family Nephilidae; genus Trichonephila; species Trichonephila clavata. The sequence continues at coordinate 3,157 of BMAO01021268.1, forward strand.
CCGCCATAATGGTAGGTTTTTTGGACATTGGAGAGGCCGTAACGGGTTTCTGGTTCTCTCCATATGAAAGTACGCCGAGAATAACTGGTTAGGCTGAACCGGGACTCAACAGTGAAGTAAATGGTCGTCTGTTGATTCATACTTTAATCTCTATGATCTCTGCACCATTTAAAATAGATTCTCTTATTCGCAGAACTTAGAGGGACTCTAACCACAGTTCCTCTTACAAGCAGCCTTATCTCGTGAGATATTCTGTAAACAGTCACCCTTTAAGTTATCCGACTGCCCTAAAACTGTTATTTTTGCCAAAAATTTACAAATTTTTTATGATTTTATTTTATTAGCTTTATAAAAATACCGTTTATCATTTTCCGTTTAATAGAACAAAAACTACAAGTATTTTAGTAAAAGCAGATGCCATTACTTTAACCAAGATGTCATATTTTAAAACGCGTTTTACTCGAAATGTGATTTTTTTGAAAATAATCAAACGGAGTCAGCGATTGCTAAAAAAATTTTAAATATAATTAACTGAAATTGTTTCTATAAGTTCTGTATAATAGTAGAAGTATTTGAACCTTCAGATTTATCAATCACTATTTTATTACAAAATTAACAGTTCCTTATGTGAATATAATCACTGTTTTTTAAATCAATTTCATATAATAACCGAGATAAAGTGCTCTAGTTTTTGTAAAAAAGAAAATATATCTCTTATCCTGAAGGTCATTTCAAAAATGAATAATATAGCAACACATTAGATTGAAAAAATTGAAAATTTGTTTAGAAACCTTTGGTACAGAATGGACCGTGTTTATGTTATTTTTTGTCAATGTTTACCCATTTTTTCCCATTTTAATAATAATAATTTCTTTTCTCTTCTTAATTTTAGCACATTTTTCTTCAAATGCACTATAAACAAATCTAAAAATAACAAAAAATCCCCATATATATCCTTTTTTAAAAATACAAAAGTTCTCACAACCAGTCGGATACCTTAAAATGGATTCTCTTTCTCGCAGGACTTAGAGAGAGGGACAAACAACAGTTCTTCTTACAAGCAGCTACCTCTCGTGATGTCTTTTGTAAGCAGTCACCCTTTAAACTCAGTTTTCTGTGGCTGCATAGAACTCACGAGAGGACTGAGAAGCTGTAGCATGCTCCCTGTTAAGGCTTGCTGTAATGAACAAATGGTCATCGTGGCTCTTGAACGACCTTGCCCAATCTTTCTCTCGACAGTTCCGGTAGCATGAAACTGTATACGTAAGTTGTACATGACGCAGGGACTTAAGAACTCTCCAAAAATCTGGTAGGCCAGCTTCTAGCCTACCCAGAATTCGCCACCTTTATTCCATTATCTAAACATAGGTGGTTAACTATTTTTACTGCCTGAAGTTTAATTTAACATTTTTGCAAAAAGCCCCAAGAAATTAGGCAAGGTGTGTTGGTGAACAAAATGTGGATTTTAAAACGCAGTTCATAAATCATGTTACTTGAGTACCTATACCCCCAACACGTATACGCTTACGTATTCGACACATAATCTATGCATCTTTGTTTCGAAGCAGTATTTTTACATTTCTTTAAAATCTTTTCATTAAATTCGACAAAATATGAAAATTTTCTTAATTATGAATATAAGTGTAGTTAAATCTAGTATTTGAAAAATTCCCTTCTCTTATATTTTTGTTTTTGAGAAAAGATGAATAATTCTCTTGATATTAAAAACCAGAATTACCACGACTGTAATACGAAAAATAAACCTCTTCTTCATATGGATACAGTATATATACAATGCATTTATTTCGTTCATCGAGATGTTGTGGTTGGGGCAAGAGAAATAATGAAGATCAAAAATCAGGAACTTATTAAATAATATTAAACATTAGGTGAGACAGTGAGTTTTATGCAACATTTCACTACAATTGCGAAATGAAAAAAATATTTAGTATTAAACATTCATGCATTCAAATCGGGAAATAGTAGTTATTTTTAGAAATTGTGTAAGTGGTTTCATTGGAAAATTTTAGTCGCTGAGCAAGGCACGTGCAGCAAATTAAAATATACTCCCTCCAGGAATCGCTAATAAATTGTCAAAATGTAAGTTTATTCATTATAACGGGAAATGAAATGAGACCTGAGTTTCAAAATATGGTAATATTAACAATGATTTATACATGAAATTATATAAGATTAAAATTAGTTGTTACATGTACATATACAAGGGGTGATCAAATTAAGAGGTACGAAACGACATAAAAATGAAACAGTTAAATATTATTTGCATATTCCGCCAAGGGTGAATGTAGCGAGACATCTCGGGATGCCATTGGAGACTCTGACTGGGATCGGATCATGCGCGGGTGCCCGCATGCGCAGGAGAGAGCAAAGGCTCTTATAAAAAGCGGCGTCCAAATGATGCGAGCACAGAATGACTCGAGCACAAAAAAAGCATTAACTCCGATGTGTACTGTGAGACACTCCGACGCCTACGCAGGTCCATCAAGAACAAAAGACCGGGGCTGCTCACGGAGGGTGTGGTTCTGCTCCATGATAACGCTGTACACACGTCTCCAGAGTCACACAAATGGAACTGGATAAGTTCCAATGGGAGACGTTAAACCATCCGTCCTACAGTCCGGACATGTCACCCTGCGATTTCCATGTGTTGGGTACACTGAAGAAACACCTGAAAGGAAAGCGCTTCAACTCGGACGACGTACTCAAGGACACTGTGAAGGACTGGGTCTCGTCACAGGAATTCTGGGAACAAGGAATCCTGCGGCTTGTTCATCAGTGGGATCGTTGTGCTCAGGCCTATAATGTATATTTTTGAATAAAGTCTATATTTGTACCCACCGTGTCGTTTCGTACCTTTTCATTTGATCACCCCTTGTATATATATACAAGAGAGAGAGATGTCAAGTCTGGAAAGTTTAAATTTAAAATTAATTGAATATTTATTAGTCCGCAGTATTGCAGAATAATAAATAAAATTAGAGCGAACTTTTTAATACCACGTAGGGATTTGAGACTGAAGTATGGATTGAGATTGACTATTTAAAGGTAGAGTGAGCATTGATGTAGATAAGAGCATAATCGAGAAGAGAGGCTGGTGACTCTTCGCAGTTATGCTGTCTTTTGCTCCATCTGATCAGATGGTCGCCTTGTTGGAAGTAGTTAAACTTGAAGAGTAAAAAAGCACAGACATTTTAAAATGACGTCATTCTTTTTCTGTGAAATCTGACGTACTTAGTTAAATTTCGTTAAGAATGCCTTTAAGAAGACGAAGAAAAAAATTACCAGCAGTTCATCGAATTCCAATCAGATCGTCTATTAGGGGTACGCGAAGGTAGATATTCTTTCCGCAATATTGCAGAAAGACTCGGCTGGAAGGAATCCACTGTGCATGATTGTTGGGAGCAGTGATCAAGGGATAGTACTGCCTCAAGTAGACTAGGGTCCGGATGGCCACATGGCACTACCGAATGTGAAGACCGCCACATTCGGTGTTCGGCTGTGATGCATCGTACTGCATCTGCGGTAGATATGCAAGCAGCAGTTGGTACCACAAAGACACAACAAACTGTTAGAAATGGGTTACTTGAAAGAAAACTCTGAGCCAGGTGCTCTGTAGCGTGTATTCCTCTCGCACCAACCCATTGCCGTTTGCGACACAAGTGATGTCAAGCCAGAGCTCATTGTGATTTCTGATAGATGAAGGTTCTGCCTTGGTGCCAGCGATGGCTGCGTTATGGTGAGGAGGAGGCCAAGGGAATGTCTTCCATCAAACTGCCTGCAACTAGACACATTTGGACCTTTACCTGGAGTCATGATCTTGGCAAGAATTTTCTATGACAGCAGGTGTTATCCCAAACACACTGGCTTCAAATTTGTACATCAATCTTGTAATTCAATCTATAGTACTGCCATTCATAAACGCAGTATTCAAGATGGAGTTTTTAAAAAGGATAACGCTTGCCTTCCCACCGCTGTTGTAACGCAATATGTACTACGGAGTGTTGACATGTTACTATGGTCTGGGTGATCACCCGATTGCTCTCTAATTAAGCACGTTGTTGATATCATGGGGCAACAACTCTAGTTTCCTCCAGAGCCAGCACTGACCGTTCGAGTGCTGACATAACAAGTACAACAAGCATGGAACTCTATATCACAATGTGACATACGGCACCTATAAGACACAATGCTTGCACACTTGCAGGCTTGCATTAGAAATTCTCCAGGTTACACTGGCTATTAATGTAACAGCGTTTCACATTTGAAACGCATTTTCTGGATCTTAAATTAACCTGTGATCTTGAAAATTTTATCAATTTAACGTATTAACTCAGTGTTTCTCAAACTGTGGGTGTGCTCCCTAGAGGGTTGTGATAACCTTACGATAGAGGCTCGAGCATATTGTAATGTCGAAAATAAATATTATATAAAAAATTAATAATTTATCAAAAATAGACAAATAAAGTATATCCTGGCATAATAAATAACACTCATTTACATTGATATAATTTACTTATAAATATATCAGTACTGAGCATATATATTTTACATTAATTAAAATACTAAGTGAAGAATACTAAATTAACTACTAAATTCAGAGCAAGTTTAATAATTACCAGTGACCCCGTAGGCTTGTCATATACAAAACTATATACAAAAATTACAATTACCTTGACAACTTGTACGGTTTATAATGAATTCCTTAAATTCAATTAAAAATTACGTGATTCGCTCCCCAATGCCACCGTTTTTTAACACGTAGGCGAGCGTATGTAATATATTGAGGGGGAGGGGAATAGGAAAGGAATAAATAAGAGTAAATACTCTGACATAAGTAAAAAATCTGTCCCAAACTCTCTCTCTCTGTGAAGGTCCTTTTATTGTATTCCAAAGCCTTTGGAATAGTTTTATGGATAGCATGCACAGAAAAGATCGTACTTCGGAAAGACGTATATATACGTCTGAGGCAATTAACGCACTGGCGGAGCGTGAGACGTTTATATACGCCGGTGGCTTTCAAGTGGTTAAAGTCGTATTGTGTGTGTGTAGATTTAGCGTCAAAGATTGAATTCAATGCATTGTTTTTGTATGGGAGGGGGGCCCAATGAAAATTATTATCGAATAATGGGTCACAAATATTGAAAGTTTGAGAAGCACTATATTAACTAGACGATTGCATTTTCTGTACACTGTGATCTGACTTCAAGTCAATATGTTCAAGCTGTAGATCCTCTGGTGCTGTATGAATATCAATAATAATTGGATAACAAATTGAGTTTCGGCTCTATTTCCTTAAAAACCTTAAATATTTTTGTAGTCATGTCCTCCAAACTCTGCACATTATCCCTTAATAGAAACTCTTTCAGCTACTTTGTTTTTCTAATTGTGAAAAATAAAAGACGAATCTTGGATCACGAACATGAAAGAAATCTTGGTACAAAGTGGATTTTATAACTATCCTAGAGGGCCGAAAAAAAGTATTTGCAAGCCGGATGCAGCCCTTGGGCTGCTACTTGCCCAACCCTGACTTACGCGGTTGACTCGGAGTTATAGTAAAATCAAGAAAATTCCCTATTACTTGCAGTAAATGTGTACTTATACGTATGTATAACATATTATGTTCTAAAAATACACTTCTTAATAAATGTATAAATATTTCTTTAATTTAATTTAACTTGTATTTACTTGCATTTAAAAATGCAGCAAAAAAATTTAACTGTTCATTAAGGTATCCGACTGGTTGCAACACCTTTTTTTTAAAAAAAAAAAATGGATATATGGGGATTTTTTTTGTTGTTATTTTTAGATTTTTTTAGTACATTTAAAGAGAAATATGCTAAAATTAAGATGAAAAAAATAAATTATTATAACTAAATGGGGAAAAATGGGTAAAAACTGACAAAAAATAACATAAACGCGGTCTATTCTGTACCAAAGGATTTTTTTTAAACATTTATAAACCCCGTGCACCACAGACAGAAGAAAGGATTACAACACAAACATCCATGCCTTCTCCGGGATTCGAACCCAGTCCCTACGGCACCGCAGTCAGCTTCACTGATCACTATACAGGATAGGCGGCGTACTAAAGGATTATGAACAGATTTTCAATCTTTCAATTCTGATGTGTTGCTATGTTATTCATTGTCGAAATGAATATTAGGATAAGAGATATTTAAATTTTTACAAAAACTAGAGCACTTTATCTCAGTTAATATATGAAATTGCTTAAAAAAACAGTGATTATATTCACATAAGAGACTGTAAATTTTGTTATAAAACCGTGATTGATAAATCTGAAGGTTAAAAACTTCTACTGTTACACAGAACATACACAAAAATTTCAATTAATTATTTTCAATACCTTTTTAGCAATTGCTGGCCCCATTTGATTATTTTCAAAAATCACATTTCGAGTAAAACGCGTTTTAAAGTATGACATTTTGCTTAAAGTAATGACATCTGCTTTTACTAAATCACTTGTAGTTTTTGTTCTATTGAATGAAAAATGTTAAGCTTGGTGCTTTTATAAAGCTAATAAGATGTCCCTAAGAATAAAATCATAAAAAATTTGTTAATTTTTTTCAAAATTCACAATTTTAGGGTAGTCGGATACCTTAAGAAAATAATTATTTAGTATTCTCAAATTAATAAAAAAAAATGAAATAAAAATTACTACTCGCGTAGTACATTTTCCAATTTTAGAGGTGAGCAATTAATGGTCCGCAAACCTTTTTCATGCGACAGCCAAGACAGTCAGAAAATCCGCTTTGAACCAAGATTTCTTTCCTTACGTGATCAAAGATTCGTCTTTTGTTTTTCACTATTACGAAAACAGAATTTAATTAACAAGAAAACACAGCAACTGAGAATTCTCCTATTAAAAGATCATCTGCAGATCTGATTTTTAAAAAAAAATAAAGAAAAGCATGGTACGGTACATCATACGGTACATTATATTTCATTAAACTTATTTTAAACTAAATAGGCTTGCAGCCATAGACGATAATGCAATTAACAAAGTATATAAATTAAATAAAACTGCCATTACCTTACTTCCTATTTTTATTGATTTTTAAGGTAAAATTTATACCTTTTTCTGAGAAAAATAATCAGCTAATAAATGCAATCATTTAAAATAGTTACACCTTCTGGTATCGTCCACTTCCTTAAAGTGACCCTTGAACCAAAAAAGTTACCACCCCTACACTTGATCATTGCATTTATATTAGGTTTAAAAACCGAGTGATTTCTGTATTCTGTCTTAAGACAAAAAATATAAATTTATGAATTAGTTTCTATATAGATTATAAAATCATTTTCTTTCATTTAGACGACTGAATTTATCTGATTCTTTCATTTTACCATAAATAAGACTTAAAGCGGAAAAACTATTTCTTAGTATTTGTTTTAATACTGAAATTTTAGGAATTTATTCTGTGTTTTCAACAGCTACAGGGACTCGCCTCAACCTAAGTGTAGAAAATATATAACTGTGTTTTATGGGTTTAATTGTTAGAAGAAAATTATAAAAAAAAATTATACATATATGGAGCTTGGATTACAAACTTTAAGAAATGTCTTATTCTTTTAAGCAAAGAATCAAAGCAAGTAAGTTATGCGTACTTGCTTTGTAATTTTTATACTATAAGAAAAAAAAACTAACTTTCTTAAATTCGCTTTTGTAACTAAATATTGTTAAAGTAGATACATTTTTAAACTTAACTGAAAAATTGGTTCAAAACTATAAATAGTTTTTATTTTATTTAAAAGATATTAGTAATTTTTTATATCATATCGAAAACACATCTTCAACAGGAAACTAGAATTCTCCTTGTCTAGACAAACATGTCTCAAGAGGTACTATCACTTTCATATTTTACTTTATGTTGTCAAATTTAGGTATTATTGTTCAGTACTAAACGTAACATTTATTTGAAATTATTTAAATATATTCACACAAATTACAAAATACCAATAAACATTCTCTTTTTATTTAAAACATTTCAAATATCTTATATAATGTAACAAATTTCTCTGGTCCTTTAATGTTACATTTGTTCAGAAACCATTTTAAGTGAAAATATAGATAGTTCTATATAGAGTTATTTATACATATCATATACACATATATTTAAGTGCACTTCTATGAAGATCTAAAAACATTTCTTATAAACGAAAGATCTTTTCGCAGAGACCATCAATTTCCTATTACAAAATAAAAATGTTGCGACACAAATATTTCAACATCAAATCATAAAAGAAAAATAAATCTTTCTGATTTCATAAAAAATCATTTACTTCCAAATGAATTAGCATGGTAAATGAATATGAATGCAACTCTCCTCAAAAATATTACGCGTGTTTCAAAATAGATATTACAGGACTCCCCCCAAGAAGAATTATTACACTCAAAAATGTAAATTGTATCAGATGTTCCAAAGTATTTGCTAACAGCGGAATGGCAACACGCTGGTTTGCGAAATTCTACGTTTAGCTGTGCTTAGATTCTACAGCGTTAATTTTTCTTTAAAAATATTTAACAATTCCTTATATCAATGGAAAATAAAGCGTTTTGTCTATCTCTTATGATTTCTGTCACTACAATAAAGCACAAACACAAATCAGAATAAAAATTTAATAGAGGTCCGGCACATAAATTTTCAAAAAACTATCGCTTTTCACTTTTTTATATTTTCTAAGGGTTCAAATATTTCTACTTAAAATAATATATGATATGAAGAAATATAATAATTAGAAGTATTTTTATTTATATTTTTAATGAAGCTACTGCTTGACGCGCAACTAATGAGCTCTGCTAGGAGCACCTGTGTTTCCCGTAGCATAAGTTTCTGATGAGCGCGAATCCATATGATGTTCGAGTGGAAAATTTAGAGAGGATTTGGCTTATCCAAATACACGTGGGTACACGTCTTATGGATCTTAAAAGCGGAACAGAGTAAAAAGGCTAAGTGGTCGTAACGGGCTCACCAAAATTTTAATATAAAAAATGCAAAGATATTATAATATGGCTAATATTGTCAATGATCTACACAGCCTGAAAATCGTTCTTAGGGCTGTTTATTTCCATTCTCTGTCTTCAAACGAGAGTCTTCAACATGGACTGCATCCTGCCATCTAAATGTCTGGTAAAGTTTCAAAAGCAGAAGCTTAATGTTAGAAAAGGTATAAACACATGTGCGCGTGCTATATACCATAATGAATTAAATGAAGCCAATATTTAGAGATCTAGGTGATCCTATGTTATTAAGAAAATGCTTACATGGAAAGACCTAGAAGCTACAAATGAGCTCATTAATAACACTATATGATCAGTGATTCCAAGATTTCCATTTGTTGAATTAAAGAACTCTAAAATTAGGGGTAAATATGGCTATTGCACAGTTCAGTATGAATCATGTAGCAAAATAATAATATTTTTATTCATAACCAACTTTTATTCAAAATAATAATATTTTTATTCATAACTTTGAATGTAAAATTTGCAATACATTGTCACGATTAAATATTTTGCGCGTTCATGCAAAGCCTCACCATCACCATAAATCTCAGTTTGTTTTAACTGGGGTCTTACCCCATCCTGTTGTAAAGATGTAGTTGTTTTTATTAACTATACCTTATGTATAAATAAATTTATTATAGCATCCCAAAAAAACCTTTTTTAAATAGAGATAATATTATGTATGTATACTTAAATTTTTACTAAACTCAAAATATTTTGTTTTTAATTTTATAACAGTTTTTATTTATGAAAACACATTAAAATTCTGTAAAAAATACATAATGAATTTTCTTACATTGAAGACACAGTTTCAATAAGAATCTGAAGAGGAAAAACTACCTTATTTATATCAAAATCATTTAGAACTGCAATGCATTCAAAATATTTCACAATTTACGAAAAACTGTTTTTTCTTTCTTTAAAAACAAAATGAGCAGACTATTAGCATATAATATAGCAAGAAGTAAAATGAAATGAAGTAGAAAATATTCTTACTCGACTACTCAATTTAGATAAAATTCCCTAAGGGCGCAAAGCGCGCTTTGAAAAATAAAAATAAAAAAATGTTGAAAAAAATGTAGATTTATCATTTGAGGAAAAGATTTTTGAATGTTTGACATTTCCAGAACTCGAAACAACAATGTATGCTGAAATGCGTGCAAAAATATTTATGATGTAATCTTAATTTTTCAGCGCTTGATTTAACACAATTTGGAGATTGTCAATAAGTTTTTCGTTTCGTTAAAAGTATTAAATTTGCACAACCGTTAACAAAAATGTGTTACGCTGTGTTCTGCGCATGCGTCATGTTGCTGTCGGAAGAAGGAAAGGCTACGTTTTTTTGTTTGTTTTTTTAAATTACGACTATTCTCTCTCTCTCTCTCTCTTTTCCCACCAAAATCAGACAAAAAGTAATTACAGAATCGAAAAAATCATTTGTTTCGCCACGATACGGTATAACTCTTTTTAAAAAAATAAAGAATTTTTTGCAATTTTTACGATTTTTTCTAAAATGAGGCAATATGGATGCGTTTTTATGAAAAGAGTTTTTCAATCACTCTGTACAAACTTTTTACCATCAGAATGTATCAAAATTCTGTACTAAAAAGATTCATACTTTGTTCGTTTCGTATCAGTAATTTAAAAATATAAAATACCAAGCACTTTTTTTGCGATTTCTCTAAAAATGCTCAAAATTGCAACTAAACATTAAAGAACTTCGTTATTTATACAAATAATCCCACGAAACGTTTTTCCCAAGTGTCAAATGTTGTTATCCATGTTGTGCTCAAGAAAAAATTGCTTCAAATTTATGGATTTTAAAAGATTTTTTCTGTTTTTCGTTTAATACTCTCTTTGCAAGAAATCTTTTGGTAGTTTTTTCTTTGATTTTTTTGTTTAAAATTTACCGTTATTTGTTATCTATGAGGGAAATTTGCAGAGTATACTTTAAGCCCTCAAAAAAAAAAAATTGCAAAGTATATTTACTAGCGTTTTTCTTTTTAACGTGATCGGCTCTGAAAACCAGTTTTCGAGCCAATCCACAATTCTTGCCTTTGCTTTTTTGACAACGAAGTTGACTATAACAACTGAAAAGCGCCAAATTTGGCACTATGTATTTAATTCTGTTTTGGTGCGTTGAATAACAAAGTAACGAAGAATGATTATCAAAAATGGCCTTTGTTTCAACAATACAACCCCAATATACTAAGTTAGAATATTCCATTTGTAGCGGTATCTTCATAAATCAGCCTCCGGACAGAGGCGATTGAGTTTACTAAGCTTTCTACTGTTCATCTTACTACAATTTATCAAATTATGATCCATAAAATGAATGAAGAGAATATGGTTCTCTTTTTTCTCAACTGCCAAAGTCTCTGGGCATATGCAAGGGATCTCCGTGGTAATATTGTGCAAAAAGCACACATTTTAATGTTATAAGAAACATAGTTTCGCAATGAAGAATTAGTTGAAATTGAAAATTTTAAACGAATAACTCAGTATAGACGACCAAGTTTTAATCATTGATACGGGGTCGCCATCTATCAAAACGTGGGTGATTCACAACATAAGTTTATTGACAATCATGATGATTGTGTGAGAAGAAATACCCAGTACGTTAATCAAACTAAATCTAATTTGGGAGATATATGTACCGTGAGATGTACATTGTTGTCGTCACGGTTTGTATTTCTGTCAATCAGAATGTTACTGACATTATAGATTATATCCACGAGACATTATTAGCATATACAGAAAGTGGTTCTAAAGTACAGGAGAACAGTATCAGTACTACCTCTTATACTTGGGGCCATTTCATATTGATTTGAATAAAGGCGAAGGATTGAGATTAGCACACAATTTTTAAAATCAGAGCTTAATTTGGATTTATTACTGGTAGAGCACTGGGGTAGACTAGGTATGGTTAATCATTGATGCGATTCTTTCAAAATTTGTAAATCAAGTATCTACCGACGTTCAAGCATCATACTTTTTTCACCATAAGTCTCTTGTTACAGTGATTAATAATGGCGTAAAAATGTAATTAATACTCATAGTGATATAAATAGTGAAGTAAATTAACCTTCTTAACGATGTACTCATGTACTATGAGCAACATATATTTATGTAACCTAATCGACTATAATATTTATATATTTATTATTTTACCGAATCAATATGAAAAATGTGAGTAGAAGAAAGAAAATGTAGGTATGATTTCAGCATTATGAGATGCATTTATTTACCATTTTGCCTGCTATATAATCAAAGGCTAAACTAAAGGAGTAAACTCCAGTCGCGCGTCGGAGTCGACCAACGCATTTTTTTTTTTTGTTCAAATTTCTTTGATATATTAAAACAAAAATAAATCCTAGTTCAGGCTCTGTGGAGAATTTTTAGTTATATATACAGGCAAATTATTACTATTAGAGAAGCATTTTCCTTAAAATGATTTTTTTTTTTGAAAATATATCATTCTTAATTTTTGCAAGAAATTACATTTAAATATATTTTTGGTGTATTAATATTCTTAAAATAGTTTCATATGCATATTCTAATTCAAATGGTACTAAATAGCAAAAACATTATTCATTTATTTGTTTTTATTTCATTATCACTGTTACGAACGAAGTCAGATACCTTAAAAAATAAGAAAAAGTTAACTTTGCACATTCATCGATATAGCAAAAAAATTCCCAAAATATATTGAAAACATTTATTTTTACTAATGAATTTCAAAAGAGTCTTTCTTTAATAATCACGGAATTTTAAACTGAGTAAGAATTTATTAAAATATTCAAACGTAAAGTTTTTATGTTCATGATGTACAGAAAATTATAAAAAAAAATGTTATAAACATAGTAAAAATATTTATATTTATAATTAATGTTAGTTTAAAATTATTTTCATAAATATTTCAATATTAACAAATTTTATATCATAAGGCTTTTATAATCTAAGCTTACAGTTGTACATATATTGATGAATCTGACTAAAACTTGTTTACTGTTCTTAATTTGAGCAAGGATCTAAGTATTTTGAATGTTTTATTTGTAAATACCTTTTTCTTTTTCTCATAAGAAGTAATATATTGAGACGATGTAATCATATTATAATATTTAGAGCTTAGTTCGTTGCCAGAAACGGAAGTTAGTATATAGGGTAGCTGCAAAGTTGGTTTTAAACTCGTAAAGCTATTTTTATAAATACTCTGTAGCATTATGATAATTTTTATAAAATTCTTCTCAATCGTGTTTATGTATGTATAGATAAATACATTTTATTTTAATGCATGAAAATCAAATCTTATTTTGCATTTAAATAGGGGGAACTCTCTTTCTCTTCATGTTAGGGAAAAAATACTTGAGTCTAGAAATAGAATTAAATATTATGGAATGTATAAACAGCTACATAATATTAAAGTTTTAAAACAAAATCATACTTTCCTTTTTCATTGAAAGAAATGTTCAGAGTTTGCATATTTCCTTTCAAACATGAAAAAATATAGTTTCCAGTGTTGTGACAGTAATGTTTTTTGTAAATTTCCTCATGGCAACAATATTTTTTCAAGAAAAAGGAAACAGTTTCTTTCATTTTAAAAATGAAACACAGCATTGCGTTTTGACAGATGGTTCTTCAAAAGCGCTCAACATAAAAATTTTAAGGCATCTAATACATCTGTGTTAACAATAATTTTCGTGAGTTATTTATTTTCTCCAATTCCAGACTTGTACTGGAGGTCCTTTGGCAACGGATGCCAAAAATATAACTATGCAATAATACAGTTAAATGAGAATAAATAATCTTGTTGCCATCAATACCTGAAACAAATCACAATATAAATTAGAATAAAAGATTTATTCCTGAATATACATGAAAGTCTTCGCCTCCAAATAATAAATAAACCTCGATGTGTAAACGGAGAACTCGGAGCTTATTATCAAATGTGAAATCTCTGAAAATACACACAACTCATGTATAGCATGTGCTATTAATAACAAATAGAAAGCTTGATGATAATTTAAATATTCTACATTGAACACGCCTTTGTTTTAATTGATATAAAAAAGGTTCATGTTTACCAGGCATTTTGAATTTGAGAACTCAATATTGGTCTCATGAGGGGGTGGGGGTCCTTCTTCAAATTTATTTTTTTTAACATAATGGTGCATCCGAATGTTTAGAAGATTTAGACCAAATTTTGTTATATGTTAGCATGGACCCGTCTGTCATACATATCCATATATACTGTAGTTATTTGACAATGTTACTTGCATACAAGGGTCAGTGGTACAATACTGACTACTGTATACAAATATCGTTCATTTTAGTAATTAACTAGACACTATTGACCATTGTATTGCCCATAATGGAATGAAATGCATGAAATCATGTATTTTCGTTCCACGCTAAGCAATATGTATCGATAAAGGTTAATTTCCCTAACAATTTCCAAAATGAATCTTTCCTGTATTAACTTTAAGTTAACGATCTGCTTTCATAGTATAATCAAGTTATGCGGGCGTTTAAAATTTTTAAAATGCAACATTTAAGTAAAGTAAAAAACTAAAACATCGTGCGTGTGCTTATGACCACACGATAGAAGTGAAAACTTCTAATTTATTCTGTTAAGAGAATCCAGTTGTTCGGATGTACTACGTTTTCATTTAAGATATTTTTGAATGCGGGTGGTAAGTAGTTTCTCTTTTCGTGCCCATTCATTGGTCCATTTGTTTATTTCATCTATTTTCTGTAAAGAGCAATGTTTAAAAAATTATGCATTCTTATATATTTAAAGATGAGTATAAACGGTTTAAAAGTCAATTCGTCTAATTATTAAAAAAATATAAACATAAGTAAACTATTTATATAAATTTTAATTATGTAATATATATATTTTTATGGTACTTAGGTACTATCGCAACAATGCTAACATTCAAGATAACTCGCCAAGTTTGCAACCCTTATTTCCTATGTGTCCTACGCACTAAATTGGAAACCAAGTGCTTCCTTTTATATAATATAGCCAATACCGTGGCGATAATACGTAAGTACCGTTTATACAACTTATTTTACGCCATATACAGTGTAAGGCACATGGGCTAAAAATGATTTTAATATTTCGAAATTCAAAATAAACGTGCAATACTAATGTGTGCACAAATTTTGTATAGCTGTTGCTCCACCCCACCCCCACCTCACCCGGCATTTGAAATGACAATATATATATATATATATATATATATATATATATATATGTATATTTATATATATAACTATATATACTACATTCACTTTTAGTCAAAGAAAAAAAAACCTTCCGTCACATTTTTTACCTGTTTTATTTCCGAAAAATAACTCATGATTTAAGGGGTTAAAATAATTTTTTTTATCTGCTTGTATATCAATAAGGAATCTAAGAGAAAACACATACGTTAATACTATAAAGGAGAAGCATAATAGATAAAAGTTTGAAACTCCGCTTATTCTGTGTGAAAAATATTGAAATGATATTACTATAAACAAAAAAGAAAATTGAGATGTAAGATTAAAATATCATTACCAGATAATAGTATTTAAATATAATACAAACAGACAATATATTAAAATATTGCGTCAATTGCGTTATATTTGTGTATTTCTTCCCTTCTTTTTTTTTTGTGTTTTTT
Organism: Trichonephila clavata; assembly: GCA_019973975.1. Lineage (NCBI taxonomy): Eukaryota > Metazoa > Arthropoda > Arachnida > Araneae > Nephilidae > Trichonephila > Trichonephila clavata. Next base: position 18,871 of record BMAO01021268.1, read on the forward strand.
ATCTTAGATGTATTTTTATTTTGTTTTAATTTATGTGTGTTACCATTTACAGTATCTGTAAGCCTCATGTTATACATACATATATATACATATACATGCAATGTGGAGCATGAGGAGTTTTGCAAATAAATTATTTTTTAAAAAGAACAGCTACAACAAATATATATAAATTAACTTAATATACCTTTGATCTAAATATAGCGATAAATTTGAGAGAAAATTTTAAGTCTCAATGAAAATAAATCCAAAATCCACCATTTCCATTATCTTCTATATTTTTACCAACAATCTTTACCTCATCATATTATTATTCTTGGATTCTCGTAATCCTACTTTTAAAATCTGACCACCCCTCACAAAAATAGCTTTCAGCGCCCTCTCAAGTCACACAATACTACTTTTTATATATTTTTTCAGTTTCCTTGGAGCTGAAGAATAATTTCACGTCTCTGTTTTGTTGCTGTGGCTATTTCTAGGCTTGAACCGTAAAGGGAGATATCAGAAAAGAGAACGATTCAGCTGGGAATTTCAAAAGAAAAAAGTTTCTCAGCAATTCCCTCAGAAACTTAGTTCTCAGAAGTAAGTATTGAAAAGTGAAGAAGATATGTTTCAATTTCATATGAAGAGAAGGGTAAAAAAAATTGTAAGGTTATTAAGAAGAGTGGGCGTTGGTTTTTTAGGACTTGGTGAAAAGAAATCTATTGAGGATAGAGTGATCAGTAGTCCTTATTGATTCTGAGAACGAATTACTTCAAAAAAAGTCTTACTTTTTTAAAGGAGACTTCTGAGAGACAATTACAAAATTTTGGGTAGACAAAAGCGTCGGTATATATAAATCAGATCATTTCAATAAATATCATTTTTAAGATTTTCGGATTATTTTCCGCCCACTACTTCTAAAAAAATTTAAATTGAAAACAAAATACTTCAGGTTTCCATAAAAAGGACCTGTTCTTAGAAGTCTTAAATATATTCTTAAACTTAAAAGCAAACATTGCTTGCAAATGGATTGGGAATGCCAAATTGATGAAAATATGAAAAACATATGAAGTTAAGCCAAATAATTGAAATATTAAAATTTTTCGGCGTATGATTTTCTAACTTAAACAGGTTAAGAAACTCAAGAAAGATATTTAAAAATAATTTAAAATCTTTAAAATAGAAATAGTTGCTTCTCTGTTTAACATGTTTCCTGAGTATATATATGTAGTGTATATAAGTTATATATATAAGTATATATATATATATATCATGTTTCTGAGTTAACATCATGCCATTTGGTAAAAACAATTTTTATTCAACGAAAACATTTCGGCATCTGATTCTAAGAGAGAAACGGAAACGCGTTAAATATAGATGGATGGTTCCACTTAGGCAGATGCTTCTCAATTATCCTTCTTATTGAAGAGATATATTTGAAAATTAAGCATGACATACGAGGTAATAAAAATTAATGGCCGGGGATAAAAGTTCTGTTTAGGGCCATGTGTTCTTCAATAAGAAGTGGGTAGTCAATTTAATACTTGAAGATGTAACGGAATATACAAGTTAAAAGTGGTATAGGGATTTAATTTTACATCTAATTTAATTATCCTTACATATATATAAGTTAGTATACGAATATATGGTTAGAATACGTATGTGGCAGACGTATAGGGTGCCCCAAAATATGTCTCAAACTCTGTACGGCCAGATTCCTCGTTAGGGGTGGATAAAAAGTTTTCAAAGATCTGTATTGGTACGATCCATAGTTTACCAGGAAAAATACAGTAAATGAGGATGCGTGAATAATGGTTATTGACGATTCTCTGGCACATTTCTGTGCGCCTGTGTATGAATGTGGATATAGCATACTCCGGAAAACTGGATTGGACGTGGGACTCCTATTATATGGCCACCCCAATCTCCATTTCTGACCCCATTTGATTTTCCCCATGGTGCATTATCAAGGATTTTGTGTTTCGAAAGGTATTGATTTCACAAATGGACCACAGTTGCTCATCTCTTTACTGCAGCCTTTTTCAAACTGTGGGGTGTGCCCCCCTAAGCGGTCGCGCCCCACAGTTGTTGACACAGTACTGCTGTTGATGCGTCCAATACGTTGTATGCCTTACATCAGCACACTTCGTTTTTCGCATTTTCCTCGTAAACTATGGATCGTAGAGGTATAGTTCTTTCATTATTTTTTGCGTACTCCCAACGAGGAATCCGGCTGTGCAGAGTTTGGGTGCTATTTGTGGACATCCTGCTCATAAGCACGAAGCTTGGAATCTTGATGAATTGTTGTACAAATACTATTTTTCTTAGATATTTAATTTTCTGGCTTAGGTATATAGGTTAATTTTCACCTTGGTATTATGTTTTGCTTGGTACGGCATTGACAGCTTAGTTTTAGTGTTTTTAGTACAATTCTTCCAGTATTATGATTATTATCCTTAATGATAGAGATATTTTATTATTTCTTACTAACGTTCGCCACTAACAAATAATCATTAACTATATTCAACGTCCCGCTACAGCCCTCTATTTGTACGCTTTCAACATCAGTTCAGAGGGTACTGCACACGCATGCGCGGTGGCTCTGAAACTTTACTATTTTATATAGGTAACATCATATAATTAATATTTGCTGCAAAGTTCATTTAATTCTGATGATTTCTTCATGGTGTAGCATTTTTTACAAACAACAGTGTATAAGTATTATAATTTTCTATTGTTTGTTCTTACAAGCAAAGATAAAAAAAAAAACTAATTGTCTTCCAAATAATATTAATTTTGCTACTGAAGTAATTTCCACATCTGATTCACTGAGTAAAAAAACAGAAATGCGAAATGTTTTAAGGGTAATTGTAAATATGTAATAATGTAGGAGGAGAAATTAAATAAATTGCACTGAAAACTATTATTTACGGAATGAACAATGAAATACAGATTGCTTTTGGAGACATCAAAGGAAATTAAAATAAAATATTCTTTCGATAAGGGTGAAAAAAAAATAGCGTAGGTTGGTAACACGCGTAGGTTGTTAAACTGCTTGATACGAGCTACTCTGCTCCTGTTACTTCTTTTTACAGCCATTTATTGTGCATGAAAATCATTTAAAAATCATTAATATTGATCTACCGAATCATATAATTTATTTACGTATTGATTTACGCTAATAGTTGTTAATTTCGAAGCTGCTGATTAAAGATAATGCCCTTTCTATGCAGAATTTGATAAGAAATATGTTATTTAAAACTTCTTAAGCAATGACTTAAACTAGTTGTCTTATGAGCCTATTCGGAAAGTTAATTAACGCCGCTGAAAGTGGTTTTTGAGAAGCTTTAATGAGATGGCAAATAATCTTGATTAATAAAAATTGGTTTAAGAAACATTTAGTGGGATTCTCCTTGGCTTAGAGTAGAGATTAAATGAATGTCTATACACCCTAAGAACAGAGTCAAATATTGAAATAACATACAAATTTATCAGTTTTTGCTGATTGTACTCCAAATAAGTAATATGATCTAACACATAAAATGGTATTTTCTCCCTCTCTCGCTTTGTTTTTGTGTATCCTTGTACACAATAAAGCAGTGCTTCTCAAACTTTCAATAATTGTGACCCAATTTTCACTCATAATTTTCATCGCCTCCTCCTGTTATAATAACATTCTACTGAATGCAATAATAATGCACATTGTTACTAAAGCTGCAATACGGCTTTGATTATAAACCGCGCAAAATATCAAGAAAAGTATTAAATTTTGTATTTAACAAACTCATGGGAGTCAGTAGTAGCTATTAAACTTTTTTTTAGTTTTTTTTTTTTTTTGATAAATGCTTGTACAATACAGATAATTTTTATATGTATACTATATCTTTCGAAATGGGTATTTTATTATTTATTATGTCGGAATGTATTTGTTTTGCTTCCTTTCAATAAATTAATATATAATTTTTTCAATATTTTTTTATTTTCGACTATTTGAAATACTCGCACCCCCTCAAGCCCACCTGGGGGGGGACCAAAGTTTGAGAAACGATGCAGTAAAGTAATACCTTCAAAAAAAATTCTAAATATAGGTTTTCTTAATTCCAGGTAAAAATTAGGAAAAAGACATTTTTGATATTTTTTTACTTACTTTTTAAAGCTTAATTTTAAAAAAGTTTAAAATTAAACCTGTTGTGTTGTTGTTTCGTAATCCACCCGATCGATGGTTTCAGATCGAAGGCCATGAAGTTCACTGTGGAAGTATGCTAAATAACGCCTGTCGTTATCCGCAGCTTTGGATGACGGATGACATTACGTTTTGGATCTGTCCCACCCCAATTTCCTTGGGAAACCCCCTGTGGTTCTTTCTTTTTTTCAAGTGTTTTTAAAATATACCCCCTCCCCCCATATAACACAGGTCTGTGTCCTCTAATGACCAGGCTCTTCAATTTACGAAATAGAGATATTCTTCTTTTATTGGATATGACGTTAGTGGAAGAGAATCAGAAATCAAATTTGAAGCTCGATTGAAACACGTCTTTTTGGCTAGAAATTTCGCAACTTCAACCTTTACGCTATCACGCCCACAAATAAAATTAAATAAACGAGGTTTAACAGCAAGAATTTGAATATTATGAAAAAAATTCACAAGAGAATAAGAATTATTATAAATAAAATTAAATATCATAAACTTATTGGAAAATATTAAAATAAATCTTCACGATATATAAATCTTAATTACGACTATTTTAATTAATAATCAAATTAAAATTTCAGGGTGATTTGCAAATTTTCAGGAGTAATGTGAGAACCAAAACATATTAAAGGGTCTTATTTTTTTAAAGTAGCAAATTAGTTGGATTTTGGAATAACATCTTATATGTTGTTGCTGTTATGCCACCTGTCTGACGTAGTCAGATCGAGGCCCACGAAATTCATCATGGCAACGGGCTAGATCTACGCCTGGCGTTAGCCTAAGCTTTGATCCCCCAAGAAGGTAACAGTACAATTTTGCTCAGTACAACACGATAGATGGCGACACCATTCGGACCCACTGATTTAACAAGCACGTTCTCCGTGTGTACTCGGAGGGTATTTGGTGGCATCGGGCATCGAACCCAGGCCTTCCGGTCTGAGTCGGATGCTCTAACCACTAGGCTACCCACGGCCCCTATATCTTATATTACGGAACATTACGTATATGCATACTTTTTAGCAGCCTTTTGAAATTTTTTTATATATTTGTAGCATATAAAGCTACATGAGGGCTATTGGATACGGACCTTGCAATTTTGAACCTCGGTCAAATGATAAGGACGACACCTGGGTTAGTACGCCTTCTCCAAATTATCACACCATTCCAACGGGCAGTAAATGAGCTAAGACAGGAACGCATCAGCCCCTCTGCATGGTATGTCTTCAGTGGCACTGGGACTCTAACTCATAACACGCCAGCCCCTAGCTTGTGACTATCGCAACTATGCCATTGCAACCATTGCCATTTTTTTAAAGCAGGTTTGGGAATTAAATCGATCGCAATTAAACGGTGGATCTTCAAGATATTTTAGTGAGACCTCCTTCACTGAGACCTATAAGACGCGCATATTGAAAGAAGCATATTAACCCGGCATCACTCGAGTGAAAAAAACAACTTTAAGTTCTCGCGCAGGGTGTGTTATATCCAAAGGTGTTTGCATTGTGTTTTTACCTTAAAATTTGTATACGGAGGTTAAAAAGGAAAAAAAGTAAGAAGTACAACATGTTTATTACATTTTTCACACGTAAATATAGTTTTTCTGTTCTTTTTATAAGGTCATTCAGGGCATTGTTTATACACTCCTTTAATCGCGTCGTGAGTGATTACAATGTTTTCACTGGATCTTATTTTTTTTTAAAAATCTGTATCTTTTTCAAACTAAACATATAGCAGTAAACTTCTTTATTATTTAAATTTTAAAAATTTTGGAACTTTTTTTTTTATTTTCGCTTATTTTGTTCCAGCAACAGTTTTTTTCTTCAAAACTTAATCTGGAAGTGGATTAGACGTGTACCAGTTGTTTCCTTTAAAATTACCTTTCTCTCAAATGTTTTTGTGTCTTTATATACAAAACATTTATTTTCAACAGTGTATCCCTCTTCTAAATCAGGATCGATTTCGGTGGATGAATCATACTTGCTGTTATACTCTTCATTTGCTTTTTACTCATCATAACCGCAAAGAGAACTTTTTCATCCGAAAATGCTGTTGTACTTAAATACAATATATTTAATAATTTATTAAATATTGTATTTATTAAATTACTTAAATATCACATTTCTTCATCATAACTACAAAAATGCACCATAGCATAAGGGAGATTTAAAACATGTTCATGCATTCAGAACTGTAACGGTGATTCACTCCTAGGTTATGGCATACCCGAAGAGGTGATATCCAAAAATATATATTTAGAATTCGCCTACAAGCTAAGGCCCCTCAAAGGATATGACCTTAAAGTCAGCTACACGAGAAACTCTCCATTTTCCAAAAAAGGTTTAGAAGGAGCATTGAAAAATGCTGGGCGGTGAGTATGACACACCTTGCGCGAGTAGTGCCGGTTAATGGAATACCAATGCCAGCTTAATTGGAGAATCGGCTTTTCTCAACCGATGCGATTCTGTTAACTTAAGCAAATGATTCGAAAAATGTGTAGACGACACATATACCTTCACTAGAAACGCACGAAGACGCTTAATACGTTCTATAGGGAAAAAATGAGATCATCGTATTAAGTCGTAGAAATTAGTTTTAACACATACACCAATAGAAGGAAAGAGTAAACGTCAATCATCAGCTTTTCCCGCGATAGCCCGTGATTGGCTAGTGAGTCTTCACCCTAAATCGCGTGTTTGCCGCCCATCCGGTATAGTGGTCAGTGAAGCTGACTGCGGTGCCGTAGGGACTGGGTTCGAATCCCGGAGAAGGCATGGGTGTTTGTGTTGTAATCCTTTCTTCTGTCTGTGTTGTATACCCCGTGTTATACATTGCGTGGTGCATGGGGTTTATAAATGTTTAAATTTTTTTTTTTTAAATCGCGTGTTTCAGTGGGATTGGATTGTTGGAATTTATTCGGTGGCTAACAGTTGAGCGTTTTTTAGCTCATTACACCTACGTGGCTGGGTGGACCGCAACACTTTGAAACAATTAGAAGTAACCCGTACCTGGAAAAGTCTGCCCACCCCTGATTTAAAGTGTTATATCAGGCTTTTGAAAAACAGTATACTAGGACTAAAACCATTAGAATAAAAAACTAAGTGTTAGAAAGCATGCGTATGTTACAAGGTGAAACAAGATTTACAAAAGGAGGTCGAATGAGTCATGCCAGTCTAGAAATAGTGTGTGAGTGGATAATAGAAGCATGGAATGAAATCTGAATCTGAGATTATTCAAAAGTCATTTAAAAAATATTGTATGTCTAGCAATTTAGATGGAATGGAAGATGGATTATTAAGGGATCAAGTAACAGTAATGGTGATGAAGAAAAAGAGTTCGCGGATGATATGTCTGAAGGTATAACGAAAGACGAATATGACGTGATTTTTATTTTACACAATAATAAAATTCCTAAAGTAGCATAGCATTTACTGTAAATAAACAGTACATTCACACATTGTTACGAATTTTTTGTAATAAATATTTTTAAAAAGCATAAATAATTTATATCTGTATGTGTAATAAGTTTATATTACTTTCTGTTGCATTTATTTCATGCTTAATTTGTAATATTTGCAAGCAAAGGTCTTCCTTACGGTAAAAGGGCGATTCAATGGAAACGTGGCGAAATCTTGGTGATAGAACCAAGTTGGCATCTGTTTTGGTGACCATGTTGGCGGTGACCCTTTTGGTGAGTTCCCGACTATATGGATTCTTCTGGAAATTAGCGGAGAAATTTACTAATACCACTATCTGTGACGCAAGCGGATTTTTCGAGAAAAGTTCGTGCAAATTATAAATAAGGAACCGATCGCCGAAACTAAGTTAGTATTATTTTGCATAGCGATTACAGTAGAACGTCCTTTAATCCGAATCAATTAGGACCGGACACTCTTCGGATAACCGAAAACCGAATGTGATCCTGCAGTATATGATACTGTACACAAAACAAATATTGAAAATCATCACATGCGGGAAACATGCTTGAAGAAAAAGCCAAATAGGCACAAAACATCTCAATTTTACCTTGATTGTGGAAAATAATCACTAATTTTTCGCTGTACCATTGTACACCATCGTTTTTTCAATGCTAGGTCTCTGATTCTCTTCAGCAGCAGTAGTTGAGTAGGACAGCATTCTGATTGTTGTCAGTACCACTTCGTAGCTGTCTCTAACAAAGTAAATGCGTCAGCATTTGATGGACCCTTGCTACCTTCGTTGTTGCTGTTGTTGTCCTCGTCTTCATCCGTTTCATTTGAAATCCACAGTCTTCTACATCGCATGCTATCCAGGTTTCTACATCAACAAAACTCAACAAAAGAGCACGTATACATCCCCTCACTTGGAAACAAACTTACCTAATATTCCGCGCAGATGTTTACCAAATCACACAACTGAAATTCCCCAAATATCCCTCACCTTGGGTTTTCCCGTCACTTTTGGCCTCACAGGAAACAAATGTGGAGCAGTGCACTGTTCCAAAACGTATCCAGACTTTGGTTCGGATATTTGAAGCTTCGGATAATAAACGTTCGGATAAACGACGTTCTACTGTAGTTAGTATTGGTTTGAACGTCAAGAGTCAGCCAGCGATTACTTATTACTTTGACTGTTGAATAGGCTGTTGATTGCGAATAATCTTTAAAGTTACTTGCATTTTAGAAACTGATAGTTGTTTCTGAGCTCCGTAGAAGGTGTTTCGGAGATTTTCTAAGCGAATTTGAGTACTGTATCCTGTATTTCAAGGATTGTTTTTGTACAATAAGTTTTTATCGCTCTTGAAGAACTGTCTTTCTCCTTGAGAATGATTGAATAAAATCCTCTAACCTCAATCTTCGTAACAATGGAATGAATACTTTTGAATGCTCATTTCCTCTCCATTTTTAATGCTATTAGTTTTATATCTGACATATATATCACTCATTCACAAATTTCGATCTTATTTGTGGGTTAGAAGTGCTCGTTAAATGTCGAATTATACGGTGTTTACAAATATTAGACAATTTTTTTCTGTATGTAACTGGACGCATGGCTATTATTTTTACAAGAAATTGAAAAGAAATACATTCTTTTACTTTTTAATAATTGTTCTATTATTTTTTACTGTCTCGAATTGTATGTACTCTCTGGTTTATTCCAAAAGTATTCCTGGACTATTCCTATCTGCTAAACCATAGGTCCTCAACTTAGGCGATAACTCCTCCTTGTGAGCATTTGAGGTTTTCAGGGGGGGGGGCAGTAAAAGACTCAGAGAAAATTAGGGGCATTGAGATGGCACGGAGGGGCTAGAGCAGGTTAACCAAATAGAGTCTAAAAAAGACTAAAAGGACACGCTTGATTATGTACCAACAAAAGTAAACTTTAATACTGTTTACCTTATGTTGATTGAATGTATTTAAATCATTTCTATATCACATGTACGAAAATTCACATATTTCGGTAGTTCGGGGAGTTAATGAAAAACTTAAAGATTACATTACATTCAGACCTACATTAAATTGAATGATATAGTGTATTTTAATTTCTATAGTGCACGTGTTGTCTTTGTCTGTGAGAAATAGGATAAATGTTTCATCCACTGCATTTCATTACGTATATTATCCAAGACAAATAATAATTAAATATGTTAACAAGGAATTAACGTGTGATTCTTTAAAGCTAAAACTGTCATTTATATTTGTTTTGAAAAAAGTAATTTATTATGAATTACTTCGTATCATCAGAACTTTTGCCTGTATTTAGAACAAGTAAACTAAAACTTTTAAATTAAGAAAAAATTCAGCAGTGTTTCAATTCCAAAACAATACCTATCTATGACTAAAATATATAATAGTGCACATTTAAATATATTTGTGGCAATAACTATTTCAGATTCGAAAGTAAAAAATTGAGGCTTTAAAAAAATTAAAATATTCTATTAGTAATAGAATATTTTTTTTAAAAATTTAACTCTTGTTTTTACCATGTATTATGCACACTCTTATTTCTCTAGCGTGGGAGGGGGCGGTATCGAACTATTCACTAGAAAATGGGGCGCCAGTTCAAAAAGGTTGGGAACCTTATGTGCTAAACCAATATATTGAACACGCCACAAAAGCTAATGGAACAAACACCCAGTTTAACTAATAACTTAATTATATCTATGGTGAGCAATATATTCCATCTATCACCGCAAGCTGACCCAAATGGCATTGAACACACAAACCGCGAGAGACATTGGTATCATCAGCTCATTTTATTAGCTAACCGCTTTCGCAGATACCGTCTGACTTAATTCACTACGAAGACGACCCGGAACACATGTGACTACTCTCAGAAGGGATGGCAAACCGCGGTCATTAATCTCTACTGGCTCGTCGACAAGTGGTATCGGAAAAGTCAGACGCAATCGTCACCCCAATTGTAATTGTGCTGCAAATCACTATGACGATGTATCTGGTTTGCGATGAACAATGCGTGTCAGAGGTTAATTTTTAGAAGTTATGATACATTAAAAGTAATTGAGAGAGTTTTCACTTCTGTTCTAAGTAAAAGGTTATGACGAAATAATTGAGAAGAGTCACCTTTTGACTTGGGAAAGACGAAGTGTTCTTAAGTGTATCTGAAATGGATAATATTTAATTGCCACATACTTCGGAGAGCTATTATTGAAATTTATAATTAATATTATGTTTAATAGTCTTGGAAAGTATCATTAAGTAAAGTTGCATATTTATATATTCATAAATATATTACATTTATCTATACTAAGGTAATATATATTGTTTCAAGATATTTATAAAATATATCTCACAGTCGGCCAATAATATATCTGTAAAAGTATTTATAGATCCGATAATTTAACTGTTCAATTACTTTTAACCCGGCATCACTCGCAGGAAAAATGCAACTTAAAGTTCTCACGCAGGGTGTGTTTTTAACGTAAAAGCTGTATACAAAAGTTAAAAAGGAAGAAAAGTAGGGAGTACAACATGTTTATTACATTTTCCACTCGTAACTTTAGTTTTTCTGTTCTTTTTGTAAGGGCATTCAGTGTATTGTTTATACACTCCTTTAATTGCGTCATGAGTGAGTGAGATGTTTTCACTGGATCTTAATTTTCTTTAAATCTGTATCTTTTTCAAACTAAACATATAGGAGTAAACTTCTTTATTCTTTAAATTTAAAAATTTTGGAATTTCTTTTTTATTTTCTCTTATTTTGTTCCGGCAATAGTTTTTTCTTTCTTCAAAAGTTCATCTGAAAGTGGATAAGATGAGTACCAGTTTTCTCCTTTAAAATTACAATCTTCTCAAATGTTTTTGTGTCCCAACATATAAAACATTTATTTTCAACAGTGTCTCTTTTTTCTAAATCTGGATCGATTTCAGTGGAGCATTCATATTTGCTGTTATACTTTTCATTTGCTTTTTCCTCATCATAACCGCGAAGAGAATTTCGTCATCCGAAAATACTGTTGTACTATATCTATTAAATACTGTGTTTATTAAATTACTTAAATATCACATTTCTTCATCGTAACTACAATAATACGCCATAGAATAAGAAAGATTTTAAAGAGTACTCCTGTATTAAAAAATGTAACTCAACTTCACGCACAGGGTGTGACACACCCGAGGGAGTGGTGTCCAAAGCTATATTTTAAAAATTCTCTGACAGGCTTGATCCCCTTGAAGGTTATCATCTTAAAGTCAGCTAGACAAGGACTCATCCATTTTCTAGAAAAAGTTTAGAAGGAGCGTTGAAAAAAGTTAGATTGTGGGTATGACACACCCTGCGCGACTGGTGCCGGGTTAACACTGGGAAATATGTATTTGGAAACAAAAATTTATTCTATTTGTTTCATTTTTTAATGGATCTGGATATTTTAAAACATGGTAAAGTCATAATATAACGACAAGATAAAAGGTAAAACCATTCTCCTTTAACTTCCACACTACGCCAAAATGACGATTTTGAGCAATAGGACAATTTTAACATGTAATAGCTAATTTACATGCTAGTATTTATTGACAACAGGCTACAAATTCTGAACTTAGCTGATGGAAAAAGTGCTTCTATAATAATAATATTTTGCCCATTATGCAGCTAAAAAACTTCTCTACGGGACCTAAACTAAGACTTTTGGAAAATTCACGTTATTTTCACAATTACTAACAGTTGAAATAATGAATGGGGCTTTTTGTAAAAAAAATTCTGTTCCTGATATATTAAAACATGTATAAATCCACTTCTAAATATATGTTATAAAAATACTAGTCTTATATACCCCTGTGTAGAAACCAAAGCTATGTATGGGCAAAATATTATTACAGAAGTATTTTTGATTAAAAAAGAATCTTTTTAAAATATGTCATTTTTTGACAAAAATTTGCTTTTAAACAATTTTTATTGTAATTATATTCTTAAGGTATCCGACTACTTGCGACAACATTTTTGCAAAAAAATGGAGATATGGGGATTTTTTTGTGGTTGTTTTTAGATTTTTTTAGTACATTTTGTGAAAAATAGGCTAAAATTAAGAAGAGAAAGAATTATCATTATTAAAATAAGAAAAAATTGGTAAAAATTTATAAAAAGCAACATAAACGCGGTCCATTCTGTACCAAAAGTTTATCAACATATTTTCAATTTTTCACTTCTGATGTGTTGCTACGTTATTCATTTTTAAATGACCTTCAGAATAATATATATTTTAATTTTTACAAAAACTAGACTACTTTATCTTACTTATTATATGAAATTGATTAAAAAAGCAGTGATTGTACCAACAAAAGGGTCTGTAAGTAATGTAACAAAACAGTGATGGATAAATCTGAAGGTTGAAACACTTCTACTATTATACAGAACATACACAAAAATTTGAGTTAATTAATTTCAAGACTTTTTTTAGCAATCGCCATCCCCATTTGAGCGTTTTCAAAAAAAAAACCTATTTCGAGTAATACGCATTTTAATGTATGGCATTTTGCTTAAAGTAATGGCATCTGCTTTTACTAAAACATTTTTAGTTTTCGTTCTAGGGAAAGGAAAATAATAAACTTAGTATTTTTATAAAGCTAATGAAGGGTCTATAAAATAAAATTATAAAAGAAATTATCATTTTTCTTGGCAAAATTCATCGGATACCTTAAAACAATTTTAAAAATGCATGTTTTGGCCGTGTGTAGCCTAGTGGTTAGAGCATCGGACTCCAGACCGGAGGGCCTGTGCTCGATGCACTATGCCACCAAATACCACCGAGTGCACACGGAGTACGTGGTCGATAAATCAGTGGGCCCGAAAGTCTTGTGGGAGGTCGCAGTAGAAACCACGGGTGCAGGGGGCTGGAGAATATTTCACTCCCCTCCAGTTCCATGCCTAAATTGTGGAGGTGGAAATAGGTGGTATAGCCATCTATCGTTAAGAAGTCCAACCTGTTTCACAGGCTCTGGCAACTCTCATTCCTTCCCTTCGGGAAGGACACGGCAACAACAACAATAACATACACTGGTGTGCAAAAATTAAGGACGAGACGGTTTTTTCAATATAACTTTGTACAAAAGCAAGCAACACTTACTAAAAGAGAAATCAGAGGGATAAAAAGAAGCTTTATTGAAAAAAGTAGCATGGAGCGCAATGCGACTGAAGGCCGAAACATCCTGTGATGGTTGTCCAGCAAGAAATATCCGGTCTTTAGTAGGGGATATGATCTCCCTGACTGCTAGGCAGGTTTCACAGCGTCTTCCCATGCTGAGAATGAGGGTGTCAATGAGTTGTTGAGGCATTGCTGCCCATTCATCTTGCAGCGTCAATCGAAGCTCCGGAATCGTTACTGGTGGTAAGGTACGAGCTGCCAAGCGTCTGCCTAGAAAATCCCATAAATGCTCGATGGGATTGAGATCCGGAGATTGTGCCGGCCAATCCATACGTTCAATATCCTCACTTTCTAAGAGCTGTTCGGCAGCTACTGTGCGATGACATGGTGCATTGTCGTCCATGAAAAGGAACTGCGGACCCATAGCGCCTCTAAAAAGACGCACATATGGAAGAAGAATCTCGTTACAATAACGGGTCCCGTTGACTGAACCTGCGTCGAAGATGTGAAGGTCTGTACGACTACCAAGCATGATTCCTCCCCAAACGAGAACACCGCCACCTCCATACCTGTCCCTTTCAATGATGTTCGAGGGATGATTGCGGCTTCCCCGCTCTCTCCAGATGAGTATGCGATGAGAATCGCTACTCAGACTGAATCTGCTCTCATCTGTAAAGAGTACTCGTCCCCATTCATTGTCTCTCCAATTTCGGTGTTTCCGGCAGCACAGAGAACGCCTTCTCCGATGGGCAGGCGTTAGAGGTACACGCCGTACAGGGCGTCGTGCAAACAGACCACCACGAGCAGTCTTCTGGCCACGGTAAAACGCGATATCGGTCGTCCAGTCGCCTGTGTCGTGTGTCTAGCGATTTCTCCCGCTGTCTGCCGCCTGTTTCTTCTGGCCTGTAAGGCAATATACCGGTCATCTGCGGGTGTGGTTCCTCGTGGACGACCACTACTGAACCCCCGGATAGCTGTTCCTGTAATTTGAAATTGTCTCCAAAGTCGTGAAACGATGCTGTGAGCAATTCCGAACTCTGCAGCCACACTTGTCACACTGCGACCTTCCTCCAACTTCCCAATGATTCGATCTCGGGTAAAAGCATCCAGATGTCGTCTAACAGATTGATTATTCGCCATTTCTCGCTGAGGCAGCAACTCGGTGTGATTTTAACTGCTATACGGTGTGCAATCTCTTTGCCAGAAATACTAATCTTACACCGACAACATGCTTTACTACTCAGACACTCCCCATTACGTCTACCTGCATATCTGCGCATGTGCTACCGTACATCACCTCACTTAATCTACTGATTGGTCTTTCTGTCCGCTCTGCCTCTTCGTTCAGCTGATATGCTAATTTTTCGACTTCGTCCTTAATTTTTGCACACCAGTGTATGTATGTTTGAATTCCAGTGACATATAAATATCAAAACATTATTTATTTATATGTGTTTTGCGAAATCACGTTTCCTAACATAGTTACACACACACACGCCAAAATTCTTTAAGCAAAATAAATTTCATACGTACCTTTGTTTCCAAAATTAATGTTTGTATGCAAATTAGTGTTACAAACACTTAAGCATACATTAAATTAATATTTATAATACAAACAATTTTATTACTTTTGAATAAAATTCATGAATATGAACATTATTCAATGGAATATGTCTGTTTTCACCATAAAGGGCGGAACAAATTGCGCTCTCCCATAATTGAAGCCTCCATTCCTCTCATACCATACAGAGATTTCATCATTAGAGAACATTTAAATGGCATTCGTCAGTTGAGCACTCCTCAGCCGGTTCTTTCAAAGAGTTTCATCGTCTTTGATTAATACTACTAAAAGTGAGCGCAGCCATAAGGCAACAAAGGTCTCTATAGACGTGAATAACTATTGTTTGGGATTCCCTTTTGCATTGTGACTTCGTCTTTGACACTTCCTCTATTCATTGGAGTAGTCTAGAGATGAGATTGGATGGGAATGAAAAGAAAAACGCTGATCAATGAAATAGCTCGATTCGTCTAATGGAATACGTATCCCTGTGTTGTTTCTTGCGAGAAAGGCTTACCATCGAATGCTCTATTGTTAAAGAGAACAAGTTGAAAAGTTGAACCCTCTATCACTGTATGTGTGTGTGATGTTTCTTTGGAATGCCATTTTCGAAAGGGTCACAGTCAGTTGTAGTTGATTCAAGAACAATTCAAGATAGCCTAATACTTTTTCTGCATAATGAAGAACATATTAATTTTTTAGTATGGCGACACATTCTTAGGTAATTGAATGAATCAAATATGTTTAAATGCATAACGTTTTTATCAGCATTTGTAACACATATAAAATTGTAGGGTAGATATAGAAAAGTTCAGTAACAGTACCCTTTCCTCCTCCCCTATTTTTTATTAAAGATATTTGTTTAATTTTCCTAGTACCGCAAAGTCTTATACGGGGTTCGCCAAATAAAGTATGAAACAAAGGGTTAAAAAAAATTAAAGTTCTGAGGGATTTCAAATATTTGCAATGCATTTACAGAAATGGTCAAAAGCACTTTTGGAGGAAATAAGTTGGCGAAGATCTGGAGGCCAATTTATATTAACACCTTCCAGGCTCATGTTATTTCTAGATTACGGATCAAAAATGTAAATTTACCTATGCTCACCTAGAAAAGTAAGCAAATGCATTCGAAAACATAAAAAGCACATGTGAAATAATTCGATAAAGACCGATTGTACAGTGTAATTTTTCACAGTGCCCGACTTAAACCCGGAATTAGCCAGGATGCAAAGTTTCCTCTGACCAAGTCATCTCGGGAAAAGCTGAGACTGGGTTATTGTACTAAGTGCCATTTTTTTATCTTTTTTTTTCTGATAAACATAGATCATAGGAACAGCACATGTTCAATGTTTTCCTCACTATCAACACTAGAGCCGCGGGAAGATGGTGGAATCATAATGAATCTGTACATATAACTTTTAAGTTGAAACGATCCCTGGTCCCTTCTACCCTGTGGCCCAGCTAAAGGTGTGGAAGGATTTATAGGATCATTCGACATGATAAATTCCAATTATTTTATTTATCACTATAATCGAATAAATACAAATAACACTTTAAATAGGATAATTCGGTCAAGCAATAGAGACAGAGAAACGAGATTCGCGTTTGCGGTGAATATGTACAATAATGCGGCTCTTTCTTAATATTACTTTACACAGAGCTAACTTATTTAATGCCCGAATAACGACTTTAACACTCTAAACATCAACTTAATATAAGGTGACAGTACCTGAACTTATGCAGTCTTCTACTCAATCCAACTTAACTTTAGCACTTCTTGGTTATAATCTTTTACAAGGACTTTAAACCAATTCTGGTTATCTTCATCTTGTAACTGGCCGCGGTAGCCAAGTGGTCTAGGCATCGGATCGTGGCTAGCATGCCATGAGTTCGATCCCAGTGGCACTGAAGACCCGCCGTGTAAGGGAGCGATGCACGTAAAATCTGTCGAGAGCTCAAACGTCCTCCCGTTGGTGTGGTGTGGTAGTTAGGAGAGGGGTTCCAGCTCAGGTGTCATCCGCATCACTTGACCATGGCTCAAAATTACGTGGACCGTCCCCAAAAGCCCTCGTGTAGCTGAACAGTGGGACGTTAATATTCACTCACTCACTCACTCACTCATCTTGTAACTAACTTGTCACCTCTTGTTAGCTTTCTAACTTTCTAAATTACCTATTCGCTTCACTGCCAATTTATTAACTATTCACTATTCTCTTCACTTCTAATCCACTCACAATTCCCTAATTCTTTAACTCGCGATGTAGGAATATATTAATAAACTTAATTTGCATATCACGTTTCCTTCTTTTGGAGAAAATTGGTAATTTTTGCTGGCCAAAAAGAATACCCAAAATGACTCTTAGTAGAAGGTCGCGTATAGATCCGTCACAAAGTTACCATGACTAGTGAAAAAGGGGGATTTTGTAATTAGTAAACAATGAAGGCATAGCAGTTTTTTAATGGGTAAGAAAAATTTCTTTATTATGCACCCTTTATTTGATATTATGTATGTTTTGTTGTTGCTTATGCCATCTGATCGACAGTAGCATCAGATGAAGGTCCACGAAATTCATCGCGGGTAAGGGCTACAATGTTACGCCTGTCGTTAGCCTAAGCCTTTTGAGACCCCATGAAGGTTTCACTAAATGGTATGGGTTGGTGAAAGATATTAGATATCAACGATGCGTGTTCAAAATATTGTTGCTTTTGGTTAAAACGATGTTTCTTAATCATAAAAGAGTAAATAACTTTTACTGTGGCTTGTTACTAGCTAAAGCATATGAGATACATAGTAATACGATGTTCTACAGAAAAGTAAGCAATATTGAAATATATCAAGTGTTGCCAAACGACAACAAAGAAATCAAGAGTTAAATTAGTTATCTTCAGTTCATGCAGCCACAAAGGTGACAGTGCGATTTTGCTCGGTACAACACGATAGATGGTGACACCATTCGGACCCACGGATTTAGAGAGCACGTTCTCCGTATATACTCGGCGGGCATTTGGTGGCATCGAACCCAGGCCTTCCGGTCTGGAGTCCAATGCTCTAACCACAAGGATACCCGCGGCCCCTGAAATTATGTACAAAAGCCTCTATTAATATATAAACTATAATTGAGCATTTATTTTTCTAAATACTTAAAAGCACTCCTTTTCAAATAAAAAGTAAACTCATTTTAAAGCAGATTAACTTGAAGCGTATTGCCAAATGTTCAACAAAGTGCAGACAAATGCATAAAAAACTGGCTTAACCACAACAAATAGGCAAGGTTGTATCTGGTCCGGTAGAAATCTCCATTGTTAAATGCATATATCTATATCTCTGTGTGTGTGTGTGCTACAAATATATACAAAAGACTAGTTTAAAAGGGGTGGTTAGTTGCTTGGTTGAATTTCTGAACATAATCCTTATACAATTAAGTTTTCTCTTTTTTTTTTCTAGATGATTCGAGATTAATGTTTTCCTCTATAACTTTAAATAATAATATTCATGTGAAAGCAATTCATATTAGAAAAAAAAATGTTTTTAAATTATTCGAATTTCTAAAGACTTGCATTTTTCATCGGAACTTCGAAATTATTTTAATATATAACCGCTTATATTATTTACTTAGGTCCTTAAAAATATAGTGTATCATTAGGTATCTTTGAAAATATATTTAGAAATATTTTTAAAGGTACCTAAAAAATTAGAGAGAAAATTTAATGACATGAAAATATTTACCGCTTTGTATTCCATTTTCGCACTACATAACACTTGAATAATTATAAAGTCTGAGTTTGAGGAGAAAAATAAGTGAAATAATGTTTGAATTTATAAACGGCATGTAATTCTAATATTTAAATGTAATTCAAATCAGTATACATTGAGTAACTTATATATTCCCTAAGTAGCTTATTTATTAAATTAATTTTTAATCATGAGCATCAATGGTGATTGTTCATTAAATTAATCATAAAAACTAAATCATGATCAAATGAGTTATTAATGCCATCTGATTATGCATAGATTAATAAATTTCCTTAATTTAATTAAATATTTCTTTTTTCAGTACCATTTCCATGCATTTCTATTATTTTCTGGTAAAAAGTTTACGCATATTATTCATAAATTTCAACGAAAATGAGCACTTAATTAATCGTTGGGTAATAAATTAGTTTTTTTTCATATTTAAATAATTTAATTAAATACAGAAAAAAATTCGTTTGCATTTTTTCTTCTGTAACTTAAAACAAATTATCTTCTGAAAATGTTATATATATATATATATATTTAATTTGAGAAAGCTTTACAGGGAATCCATGTCTTTTATTTTTTAAAAAGATGATGTTACAATAATGTTCTCTTTCAAAACACTGATTATTTCTTTTAAGAAAATTCATAAGAAGCAAAATCAATAATCCAATTGAGTGCTGAAACTATTTATTTTCCAGAGTAGATATAAGGCAAGAAACTAACCGAATAAGACAAATTGGGTAAATATTATTATACTAGCTTCTGATTCAACGTGAGAAATGTTTTATGAAATATAAAATATGGAAATAGAAATAATTTCGGGAAAATAGTTTTGTGTAATATTCTAATGTTCACCAAAAATAGAAAAACATATGGCAGCAGTGAATAGATCCCAAACATTTTCAATAATTGATTCACTTAGCTCCGAATTTTGAGCCGTGGTAAAGTGACGAACGTGACTTCTAAGTTGGCAAACCACTCTCGAAATTCCCTTAAAAAGCCAACAAGAAGGACTCTAAACCTCAACAGATTTAACAAGTGTTTGCCCTTCTACATAGTACGTCAAAATGCAAGCACCAAAAATTTAACTAGCGACTTGAAAATGCTAGTCTTGATTTCATAATCATATACACTCGATTACCACGGTCATTTTGTAATGCTTGTAGGTTTCTGCTTCACTCTAATCCCCCTTGTCTACTCTCGGACCCAGCTAGATGTGTGGGAGGAACTGAATAATCATTCGACATGATTTACTCTAGTTATTTTATTGTCACAAAATATCAAGCAAACACAATAATAATCCAATTAAGAACGATGATCAGCATGCAGAGCTCGAAGGTGAGACTCGTTAGCCTGGGGATAATGTTACGGATCCTCAACTGATACCACGATAACCTATACAAGCTCAATTTCAACTCCGCCGTGCTCTAATAAGTTACTCTTTAACTTCTACTTAATAAGGATTGTGATACCTGTACTCTTGTAAAGTCCTACTGTTGAGGCCTTGAACGGTAATCTTTAACTGCAGTCGATCACCTCCGAGTGATCATCTCTTTGAATTCATCAATTGATGCTTTTATAAACTCAGATTTACACGTAATAAATTCACGATTTTCCGCTCACCTACTAACTCGCGAATACATAATTTATATAATATACTTAATTTGCATAATCATGTTTTCTTCCTTCGGTGAAAGTTCGTTGGTAAAACTTTTTCTCAGAAGAGTCCACAAGGGGTTAGTCATAGACGCGTATAGATACTTCACAATTTTATCATTCCAGAATTATACAAAAACAGTGAGCAATTAATTAAACAAACATGCAACATGTGAGTAATTTTACTTCATTTCACTTCGATTATTCGAGCATAGTCATTTGATGAAATCATGACTTTACCCCATCTTACTCGAGCCCCATCTCACAGAAGCCGTAACTTAATCACCAGATCACTATAATATTCACATTGTTTGAGCAGGGTATGTAATATACAGATTGATTCTAAAATCATGGAGCAAACTTTGAGGTTTGGTAGAGCTTACTAAAACAAACAATTTTCGAAAAAGAATATATGGAGTCAGTGCTGCGCTTGAGGCCCAAATAGAAAAAAATACACATTAATGCGGACATAAAATGTTCATTAGCAGCATACTTAAAGAGTGATTCCGAGCAGAAAATGTTAAAAAGGTTTTAGAAATTGCATCCACCAACACTTATGAACGCTTGGGGACCCTTATGAAGTGATTAGTTGAAAATATTGGCAATAGTTGAAGGCAGCAAAGCGGTTTACCAGTGATCTATTGCACTATCAAAATCGGCATTTGCGCTTGAGATGTCGGTCGTTATGGGTGATTTCCCAAATAGTGAAAATGAAGATATGAATCTAATGTACGGTGCTGATAATGGTAAAGGCAGAGCAGCGATAAGGTTACATCATGAACGCTTTCCAAGTAGGCGC
The DNA here is from genome assembly GCA_019973975.1 of Trichonephila clavata. Classification (NCBI taxonomy): domain Eukaryota; kingdom Metazoa; phylum Arthropoda; class Arachnida; order Araneae; family Nephilidae; genus Trichonephila; species Trichonephila clavata. The sequence continues at coordinate 40,368 of BMAO01021268.1, forward strand.
ATGCAAAATCACAAATTGCTTCAGCGATTGCAGTGGGAAAATAGTTCATTTATCACCAGTATTTATGGATGAGATAGACCAAGGACTGCACGACAAACGACCAGAAAAAGTCATCTTGAACCATGTGGATGAAACACCCAGCACAAGTACAAGGGATGTAGTTTGTTGTCTAAGTGTCAGTCAGTCAACTGTTTGGAGAGTTTTACTATAGAACTATTGGCGGATACAAATTTTAAAACTGTTTTAACATTTTCTGTACCTAATCATTCGTTAAGTATGCTGCTATAAACATTTTATGTTCTCGATACTATGTAATTTTTTTTTCTGTTTGTGCCTCAACGCAGCACTTCCAGCCATATATTCCTATACAAAAATCGTTTGTTTTAGTGAGCGCTACCACCCTTAAAGTTTTTCCCATGATTTTTTTTAAAAAAATCCTGTATGTTTCGTGAAATAAGTATTAAAAAAACTTTTGAATCAGATTCTTTGAGTGTTTGTCTTAAAAAATGACGAGGATGCCATATTAATTGCTATCTCATTCTCCTTATTTCCACATCTCGTTTGTTAAAGCTATGCCATCCAGTTGAACATAATTGACGTGCATTTTCCACAAAGATGCACGTGTACAATCACACTTTGAAACTTGATTTCGAAAATACTAGCCAAAGTGAGTAAATAAAGCTACTCTTGTTAAAATAGTAATTTAAATAGAGAAAGAGTAAAAAGTTTTGCGGTAGTAAAATATACTTTAACCCTCTTCTTTGCATATTTTGTTCTCTTTTTTTAAATAAATAAGGGTATTATAATTCATGCTCTAGATTAAATGAAAAGTATTTTTTTTAAATCTAGTCCAAATATATAGTACTAGCTGTTACCTGCCCGCTTCGCTGGGTATTTCATGATGTTTTATAAATTTTTACTGCTTATATATATGTATAAATTATTGATATCTAAGTCCTAGCATTAAGAATTCGATTGAATTGAAAAATATACTTATACCTGTAACTGTCACCTGTTGATAAAAAAAATAGGGCAGAACTCATCTAATTTGTATTTTCTAAAAATCTCTAAAATTGGAGTATAGAATGATGTTTGCTCTTTCGTAACTCAAAAACCAAGTGGATTCCCGCAAAACCAATTTTCGGTGGATCTCTACTCCGTCAATTGAACATGCAAGCCAAATTTCAAGTCTAAATCTAACAGAAAAAAGCAAAAATTTTACTATCAATATCCCCGTAATCCCGTTGAGAGCCGTTTTCCAAAATTACCGCTCTTAGCGGATTTCAATTCAACAAAAGAAAAATGCAACCCAAATTTCATTATTATAGTCCTTGTAGCTCGAAAAAAGTAATTTTTTTTGTCAATACGTCCCAGTAACCCCCTGCAACCCCCCAGAACTTGATTTGCTTAAAATTTATTCTTAGTGGATCCCTATTCAACAAAAGAAACATGCTTAACAAATTTCAAGTATATGGGTCTAACAATTAAAAACAGGAATTTTTTTCTGTAACTCCTCTTGACCCCTCGCAAACATCTTTGGGGGCAATTTTCATTTTACTCTTTGTTTGAGGAACTCTATTTCATGAAAGGAACATGCCTACCAATTTTCAAGCAGGATGATCAAGTAGTTTAAAAACGGAAATATTTATCGATTACGCCTCTTAATCTCCCGAAATTAAACTTGGTAGTTGATATTCGCGAAACCCATTTTGTAGCGGTTCTCTACTTTACGAAAGGAATCTGCTTATCAAATTTCAAGACTGTACGTCTAACAGTTTAAAAATGGGGATAATTGTCTATAAAGTCACATGAGCCCCGCAACGCCACTTCTGGGTCTGTTTTCACAAAACCCATTTTGTAGGGGAATTGCACTCTATGAAAGGAATCTGCTTAGCAAAATTTGAAGACTGTGCGTCCAATTAATTAAAAATGCAAAAAAATTATCAATAACGCCCTTGAACCCCGCAACGCCACCTAGGGGTCGATTTTCACAAAAACATATTTTGTAGTGTATTTCTATCCTATGAGAGGAATCTGCTAACCAAATTTCAAGACTATGAGTCTAATAGTTTAAAAAAAGAATAATTATTTATATCTGCTCTTAACCCCCGCAACACCCCTTGGGGGTCAATTTTCTCCAAACCCGTTTTGTAGCGGATATTTTCTCCATGAAAGAAACATTCTTAACAATTTTCAAGCAGGTAGGTCAAATAGTTTAAAAACGTAAATATTTATCTCTTACGCCACTTATTCCCCTGCAACGCCACTTAGAGGTCTGTTTTCACAAAACCTTCTTATAGCTGATCTCTACTCTATGAAAGAAATCTCTTTATCAAATATAAAGACTGTGCGTCTAATAGTTTAAAAGTGGAAATAATTATCTATAACGCCCCTTAAGTCCCCTCAACGCCCCTTGGGGGCAATTTTCACGAAACCCATTTTTAGCGTATCTCTACCCTATGAGAGGAATCTGCTTACTAAGTTTCAAGACTGTACGTCTAATAACTTAAAAACAGGAATTTATAACGCCCCTTAAACCCCCGCCCCGCAACACCCCTTGGGGGTCAATTTTCCCAAAACCCATTTTGTAGCGGATATTTACTCCAGGAAAGAAACTTACCTACCAATTTTCAAGCAGGTAGGTGAAGTAGTTTGAAAACGGATATATTTATCTATTACTCCCCTTAATCCCCCGCAACGCCACTTAGAAGTCTGTTTTCACAAAACCCGTTTTGTAACTGATCATTATTCTTCGAAAGGAATCTATATATCAAATTTAAAGACAGTGCGTTAAATAGTTTAAAAATGGAAATAATTATCTATAACGCCACCTAAGCCCCTGCAACGCCACTTGGGGTCCATTTTCAGCAAACTCATTTTGTAGCGGATCTCTACTCTCTGAAAGGAATCCGCTTACCCAATTTCAAGATTGTACATCAAGTAGTTTAAACATGGAAACAATTATTATTAAAGCCCTTAACCCCCGTAACGCCCTTGCGTTTCGAATTTCGGAAAATCCTTTCTTAGCTGATGTCTACTCTATCAAAGGAACATGTCTACCAAATTTTAAGTCTGTAGGTTGAATAGTTCCAGAGATTTCGTGATTAGTCATTCAGTCAGTCAGTGAGTCGCTTTTCTCCTTTATATATATAGATAAAAGTGATTAAAAACAGTATGATATAATGGAAATATACATCATCATGCATATTTTCATGTTACGCTTAGACCAAAATAAATTTAAAAAAAACAATATATGTTTGTATCACTTTTATACCTGAGGATCATTAAGAAAACAACTATTATATTATTACTCTAATTCAGTGTTTCTCAAAATGTGAGGCATGCCCTGTACGGGGGTGTGATAACCCTACAAGGGGGGCGTGAGTATATCGAAAACAAAAGATTAATTTAAAAAAAAAGATATATTAATTTACTGAAAGGAAGCAAAACAAAATACATTTTGACATAATACAAAATAAAATGCACATTTACACTGATTAAATACACTTACAAATGTATCAGTACTGCACAATGTGCTTCGTAATTAATTTAACAGTACTAAGTTAAGAACTACACTGCTGGCAACCGTAAATGCAACACCCTGAAGGAAGCTCGCAAATAACATGAAATTTACAACATGCATTAGCGGAGGTGAGATATGCAAATGATTAGAATTTCAGCATAGACACACATCACGCACGCCTGTGGCTCCACCTCAAAACGCTATTTAAGGCTTTGAGATTTCGACGATTTCAAGTTCGACAATTGGGTTTAGCTTGTGGTTTTTTCAAAAAATTATCAGTTATGTCTCGTAGAAAACAGCTATCAGTTATTGATCAAGTATCCGAGTTCGACAGAGGAAGGATAGTGGCCTACCGAGATTGTGGTTTATCTTTCAGGGAAATCGATAGTCGTGTTGGACGAAACCAAACGACTGTAATGCGGATATGTGACCGTTGGATGCAAGAGGGTACGACGGAAAGACGTGGTCGATCGCATCGACCTCAGTGCACCACTTCAGGTGAGGACAGGCAAATTGGCAGTGACGGATTGCTCGGTCATATCACGAACCATAGCACAGCACATTGAGTCTGTAACGCATCATTCAGAGTCTCCGCGTACCACTCAACGCCGTTTACAGCAGAGTGGTCTGTCCGCAAGACGACCATTGCTTGGTCTACCCTGGAAGCAGAACCACAGATGTCTCTACCGCCAATGGTGCGATGACAGAAGGATGTGGGCGGCAGAATGGAATGAAGTTGTCTTTACAGAGGAGTCACGCATCTGTCTGCAACACCACGATGGTCGGATTCGAGTCTGGAGACACCGTGGAGAGAGGATGCTGAACAGCTGCGTTATGCACCACCACACTGGTCCTGCACCGGGTATCATGGTATGGGGAGGTAGTGGATATCACTCTCACACTCTCCTAGTACGCATTGCCAGTACTTTAAACAGCCAGCACTATATCTCCTAGGTGTTGGAGCCAGTTGACCTTCCTTATCTTCAGGGCTTGGTCACAGCCATATTTCAACAGGATAATGTACGACCACACGTGGCACGCATTGTCCTAAGGTTCTTCGTCAATCACCAGTTGAATTGCTTCCCTGGCAGGCTCGCTCTCTGGATCTTTCACCGATAGAAAGCATGTGGTCCATGGTTGCTCAACGATTGACCCAGATTTCACCACAGCTGCCACACCAGATGAACTTTGACAACGTGTGGAAGCTGCTTAGTCTGCTGTACCCTAAGAACACATCCAAAGTCTCTTTGATTTAATGCCGAGGCGTGTGGCAGCGGTGATCTCCAACAATGGCGGCTACTCTGGCTACTGATGCTGGCAGGAACCACACTTCAAAGAAGTCTATAAATTTAATCATTTGATACTTGGTCAACACGTTATTTACAAAATAAATTTTGTTGTGTTATCT
>BMAO01021269.1:0-17077 GCA_019973975.1 Trichonephila clavata
GCGGTCGCGCCCATCACGGTCAGTGAATCAGTTACAGCGTGCTTCCGCTGTGTCAGTGAATCAGTTAGCAGCGTGCTTCCGCTGTGATAAGTTGTGTAGTTGTGTTCGCGTTTTGTGTTGCGTTTACATTTACATTTACAGTTGTAGTTCATTTATTTTATAACCATGGATTGGAAGAATGTTTGTGAAAAGTATTGAATTAAAAAGTGAAATTATAGAAAAACATGAGCAAGGTGTTCGAGTTGTTGACTTGTCGAGGAAGTATAAGCGTAGTACGTCCATGATATGTACTGTGCTTAAACTGTGCTTTTGGGGTTGGTTCAATTGTTTTGTATGGGGAAATTTGCTTCGAGATACGAGTAATTCAAGATACGAGCAAGGTTGCGGAACGAATTAAACTCGTATGTCGAGGTACCACTGTATATATATATTTATATATTTTAGCAATTATATATATATATATATATATATATATATATAAATTGCTCGTATTTATTATATTTATATAGCACATTATACGAATATATTGTAACACTAGCTTTTACACGTGGCTCCACTCACGTTGATGTCTTTAGATAACTGTCAAAGTCGTAATCATTATCATTAGAAAGTAAATAATATAATATGGTAATTTTTTATTGCTTGACTGGAACCTAAAAAATTTTAAAATTCTAAAATTGAGCTTAGTTTTAAAAAACTGAAAACGTAATTTGTTATAATAATTAACAACAAATATTCAATAACGTAAACTATAAATATTTTTAAAAATCGAAAGTATATACGTTTAATATATAATTCCTCTTTAAAAGAACTCAAAACAGAATATTATTCTAAGAGATGCTACTGTATACCATATTATATGTTCTTCCGTCAGTTGTAAATATGTGAAGATTTCGGCATTGGACACACCGATCAGGCTACATATAGTTGGCCATAGGGAAAACATTGCTTTTCCAAATGCATCCTTGCTACCTGAAATGTTAGTTTTGTTAATAGTAACAGTAAAACTGAAAATTGAACGTGTTTGAATTGAAACGGTAGGTCAGTGGGATACTTGGAATTCGACGTATGATAACACTATCCCTTTTCATGACATATGTTCAAATATTGGCACGAAGTATATCCTGCATCAGTTTTGTGTTCCAAAGCCTCGTTCCTTTACATAGTCGAAGAGCATCGAGATTTTGCATAACTGGTACATTTAGTTTTAATTGAAATTTATGTGAAGGTACACCCGAAAGTTCAAGTGAATTTAAGAACTCCGTGGGATATGAAGTACTTTGTTCTTTATCCATGATTGTATTCATTGATAAATATTTCTTCAATTCCCCCTCCCCCGCACGTCGCTTAAATTTTCAATGTTGATTTTATGGACAATGTCATTGTTAGGCACCAATATTGATCTTGCGTGCAACCACTGATTCCAATTTAAATTTTGTTGCAAGCCCGGGTAAATTTGAGCAATAAGATTTACATCCTTTTCTTCTACATTACAAAATTCTCTGAAAGTAAAATATAACCTCCAGAATTTGCGTCCAAACATTCATAACCGATTTTCAATGCGTCTCTGCATAATGTTCCGAATCTACGTCATTATAAAAGATGCACTCTCATATTGGTTTTCAGACTGAATTTTTCAACTTTTACCCATAAGCTTGAATTCACCAGCCAATATATAATAAAGCTACCATTCCTCCTATAATATCTGTACTATCTCGTAAATCCTGAAGAGTCCATTTAACGCTTCTATGGCTTTCTTGTGAGGCATCATACTTTCATCCCACACTAAAAGCTTACATTGTGGAAGCATCCTACGTTGAGAGCTATTTTTTCTGAAATTTCAGATGAGTGACTCTTCAATGCAAGATTAAACGATAATTTTAAAACGGAATGTGCAGTAGGACCGTGGTCAGTAAATCGGCGCTATACCGATGAATCCAAGCAACTGCTATCTCTGTTTTTTCTGATGGTCATTAATAATAAGTTTAGCAAAACGTTTTTCCTGTTCCTCCAGGGGCTTCGAGAAAAAGAGTGCACCACTGCGGATTCTATTTTGCGTAACACTTGTTGGAAAACGTGACTTTGTACTGGAAGTCAATTGAGGGATAAATTATGTTACTTGGTGTTACAATGCTATAAAATCGTTGCTTAATTCTCAAGCAATTTCATTATCGCAGCCATTTCCGTCGACACGTCTAGGGCTAATCATTCCAAATCATGTAGCTTCTTTCTAACCATTCTGAAAGCCTTTTTTGCGTTTCGTTGTAGATGTGTTCATTAAAAGTCATATTTGGTTGTTTTTCATCGCAAAATATGCTTCCGCCATGTAGTCTTTGTATTTATTCCAAAAGGTTTGAGGATTAGAAAGACCGAAGAAATAAGTGTTGCGTAAAGCTCCTCCTCCTTCGACGAGTGACATTGTATGGATGCCTCCATAGTGTAATTTCAAAGTAATACCTCCATGTAAAATATCTAGGTTCAGTATAAGTGAAAAAGTTTGTGCAAAATATGAATATTGTATAATTAGGTTAAAAAAAATTCAAAGTCATAAATACTTTCAAAACTAATCAAAACTACTAAAGTAATTAAAACTTTTTATGATACTGTCAATTAATATTACCAGAGAATTTTCAATATCACTCGCGCGCAATTCGCTAAAACTTTATTTCCTTTCCCTCTTTAAAAAGTGGGAGAAAATTTGCATTAAAATATCGGGAATTGCCAGAATAGAGAAATTCTTAGCCAACTTGGCGATATTTCTCAAAGTTTGAGTTTGACATTTAACAAACGTAACGTAATAAACGTTAGACGTTTAATAAAAACCATTTAAAAATTGCTTTTTGTAAAGATGCTAAATTACACTATGTTTCAGTTATTTTGTTACAAATGTCAGAAAATTTTTATTAAAATTTCCATTATTGACCAAATGCGTAATTTTGCGCCATCTTAGTGGAGAGTAAGTAACGTGAAGGTTTTACCCGCATAGTTTCTGTTCCCGTAAGAAAAAGGAAATAAAATATATTTTATGTTACTCGCTGATAATGCAGCTTTCCATTGGTGGAAGAATTTTTAAAATCGGACCAGAAGTTCCCGAGATTAGCCGGAACAAACAGTCCGACCGACATACAAACAGACAAAAATTTTAAAAATTGATTTTTTGATACGAGTACCGTATATACCTTTGAATGTATTTAGTAAAGAGCTGCTAATTTGAAATTACAAACCACACTTCAATTTTATTTATTTGTATAGATAATTTAGCTAATAATAAAAACAGCTTACAATGCAATGCTTGTCAGTCTTATTTTACATACACAAAAATACTATTGAGTTAAAAAACTTTTACGAAAAATATTAAGCATTCAAAATTTGTAATTATATTACATAAATTATATTACTCATTACATTATATTACTCATGTTCATAAATTAAGGATAATGAAGTTCAGGCAAAGAAAGAGACAGAAGCAAAACAAATTTGACTTATTTGTAAAGTCTATTCATTAAACAAAAGGTAAAGAGCAAAAAAGATGCTATATGATCGACATAATTAATAAAAATTGCGATTTTTACTCCCTGGAGCAAATTTTAAAAAGAACCAATTTACAAAAAACAGTATAACATGGTTAGTATGATGGTTAATACGGAGTATGTCTCCCGGACGATGCAATACAGGCCTTAAAAAGCCTACGCATGCTGAGTATCAATTATCAATCTGATCTTGGGGAATATTACACCACTCATCAAGCAATGCCCTCCGAAGTTCCGGTAGACAGGTGGGAGGGGGTTGACGGGCTGCAATTCGTCGGCCAAGCATATCCCACACATGGTCTATTGGATTCAAGTCTGGTGAGTATGCTGGCCAATCCATACGGGTGATATCCTCCAATTGAAGGCATTCGTCTACAATGTTTGCACGGTGAGGATGGGCGTTGTCATCCATAAACAGAAATTCAGCACCCATGGCACCCCGAAACAAACGTACATGTTGTTCCAGAATGACATCCGATAGATGGGGCCTGTCATCATTACACTCTGAACATGCAGGTCAGTTCTAAAACCAAGAATAATTCCTCCCCAAACGAGCCATCCTGCACCACCGTAACGGTGTCGTTCAATGGTGTTCTCTTGGTGGTAACAGGTACCTGGCGCTCTCCATACGAAAGTCCGGCGAGAATCAGACTGCAAACTAAACCTGGACTCGTCGGAAAACATCACACAAGACCCCTGTTGCGGTGTCCACAATGCATGCTCTCTACTCCAGGTTAATCTCAGGCGACAGTGAGTTGCGGTAAGGGGAACACATCTGACAGGCCTACGAGCATATAGACCAATGTGCCCTAAGCGTCTGTACACGGTCTGTCTTGAAACTGTCGTACCGGTAGCTGAAGAGAGCTGACGAGATAGGTCTGATGCTGTGCTCCGTCTGTTTCTTTTGGCCCTAACTGCCAAATACCGGTCCTCATTCGGCGTTGTAACTTGGGGGCGACCTGTGCTGTAACATCTACTCACATGACCATCATCTTGGAATCGTTGCCAAAGCCTGGAGATGACACTCTGGGCGATTCCAAGTTCCTCGGATACTTCCCGCTAGGTACGTCCACATTCCAGTCGTCCGATAGTTCTACCACTTAAAAAATCATCCAAATGCTTTCTTTGTGCCATAACTATGCGGTTATTGCACTGAAAGGCTTTTAAAGCGCTTGTGAACAATTTTACTTCTTTGCCACCATTCCTTATATATCCCTCTCTTACACTCTCGTCATTGTGACGTACTCTCCGCGCCATTTGGTGGTTCCCGGTAATTTGCATATTCTTCTTCAAGATGTGTGTGATAATTCTACAGGTGAAATTTTTATTTTAGAGTTCAATTTCTGTGTGATTCTGAATTATCCTTAATTTATGGACATGAGTGTATATTAGTAATTGCATTGCAATTTTTTAAAACACAGATTAAAATTAGTTTGAATTCAGCGAATTCTTTTTTAAGGATTTATTTTTAGTGGAATAATTCTTTAAGCAATGCACCGTTTTTTGAAGATTATCTAAAATATAGTTTTTTAAAAATTAGTTTGAAATCATTTAATTTTTTAATCTAGCTGTCAACAAAAAAATTCTACATGGGCTTATATACTACTCATTCATGTTGAATGACTAAAATATGAATATACTTGTGAATCCTAATTTATAAAATAAAAGATCTCGTACAAATTTATAATGACATTTAAATTTCATCTAAATAATAAAAAAATTTGTCTGCATTTTTAATACTTTTTGAGAAATTGCATTGCATTCACTAATTAATTTTAACCAATTTTTGGTGGAACTCTACTCCGTAAAGTAAGTATACAAGACAAATTTTAAGTCTAAGTCTAATAGAGTAAAAACGAAGTTCTTATTATCAATTCCTCCGTAACTCAGTTGAGAAACGTTCTCCAATATAACTGTTCTTAGCGGATTTCAATTATTTAACAAATGGAAAATGCAAACCAAATTCCACTATTATAGTCCTTGTAGTTCGAAAAAAGAATTTTTTTGTGTCAATATGCCCCAGTAACCCCATGCTCCCCCAGGAGTTGATTCCCTAAAATACATTCTTAGTAGATCCCTTTTCAACAAAAGAAATATGCTTAACCAATTTCAAGTATGTGGGTCTAACAATTCAAAACGGGATTTTTTTCCATAATTCCCGTGACCTCTCGCAACCCTCCTTAGGGGTTTATTTTCGTTTTAATGGAATTCTGTTCCATGAAAGGAACATGCCCACCAATTTTCAAGCAGATAGGTATAATAGTTTAAAAAACAGAAATATTTATATCCATTACGCCCCTTAATCCCCCGAAATGAATTTTGTGGTGTAATTTTCGCGAAGCCCATTTTGTAGCGGTTTTCTACTCTACGAAAGGAATCTTTTACCAAATTTCAATACGTCTAATAGTTTAAAAATGGGAATAGTTATCTATAGAGCCCTTTGAGAACCCGGAAACCGCAACTTGGGGGACTGTTTTCACAAAACCCATTTTAGGAATGTACTGCATGAAAGGAATCTGCTTACCAAATTTGAAGACTGTAAGTCTAATAAATTAAAAATGGAAAACAATTATCTAGAATGCCCCTTGAGCTCCATCAACGCCACCTGGGGTCAATTTTTAGAAAACACATTATATAGCGGATCTTTACTCCATTAAAGGATTCTGCTTATCATATTTCAATAATGTACTTCCAGTAGTTTAAAAATGGAAACAATTATTTATAATGCCCCTTAAACCACGTAACGCCCCTTGCTGTTCGAATTTCGCAAAGTCCGTTCTTAGCGGATCTCTACTCCATGAAAAGAACATGTCTACCAATTTTCATGTCTGTAGGTTGAATAGTTCCGGAGATATCGTGATTAGTCAGTCAGTCAGTGAGTGGGTGAGTCGCTTTTCTCTTTTATATAAATAGATAGATAGATAAATTAACCCAAATTTGCTGGTCTTAATTCAGCAACAGCTTTAGAAATCGTAATAGGTCCCCTTTTTAGTCCTTTGACTCTTTTGTTTTCTTCCATTTTTATTATAGTATATATATATATATATATACATACATACACGTATATATATATATATATACATATATATATATATATCATCTCTACAAAAATAAATTTCGGAAATTATTTTTTTCCTCAAGTCTCAACCGAAGATATACTAAATTTTTCTTCAAAAAATTTAAACTCCCTTCCCTCTTCTTAGCCCGATGGACTTTATTTTTGATATCCAAGACAACAATCATAAACATGCTTGTGAATTCACTGAAGAACTTCCTCTGTAAATCATGAGTCTTATGAAGATTATTTCATGAAAAATTGATAGGAACTCCAGATTTCAAAAGCGCACTACTGTTCTCCACACCGCTCCTCTGGGGAATTTAAGCATCGCAATCGTGTCACTAGAAAAAGAGATCAAAGCAGTAAAAATTCAAAAGAAAAGAGCCAATCACAAAAATACACCGATTTTATCTCCGCTTATAATCGGCGACACTAAAAATAACATTATGAGAGTACAAACGCAGACTATACACAATAAATTATTCTGAAAACGTTGCACGTAGGAAATAAAAAAAGGAAGCTTAGTTTGGAAATTAATTCAATGAATATAATAATTTAATTGAAGGCTGTGAAATTTGTGTCACATTTTCATGAGTATTGAAAACACTGGCGGAGCTGGTCCTGAGTGGACCCTGTATCATCCTTGAAGGCACTCTCTAAGGCCACCCTTGCGATTTTTTGCTTACACATTTGGTTGCCCGCCCTAAAAGCTTGGGGCCCCGTATCATTGATACGCGGTAACTATGCCCCTGATTGGAAATAGCATTAATTTATAAAACAAGAAATGGTATGCTGTTAAAAAAGGACTGACAAAAAAGTGCTCTAGTTAATATTTTCTAAGAAAAATGACATTTTCTTTTTAAAGATTCAAATCGAAACTTTATTTCCATAATAAGCATCCTTCTATGACAATTTCAAATACAATTTGTATCTAAGAGATATGAGCAGAAAGAAACTTATTAAAATTTCGCATATTTCTATGAAACAAAAAGAATAAGATCGATAAATAAATAAAGGTAACAAAGATAAATAAAACAAATATCCCCTTAAACTAGAAAAAAAAATACTTTTTCTAAATTTCAAATAAAGATCTACCAAATTCTTCGTCGAAAAATTAAAACCCACACCCATATTTCGTTTCCCTTCTTAATCTTATGTTCATTGCTTATGATACCTAAGACAATGTAGACGTACTTGTCAAGAGACAATTTGAACGTTTTCTTTCTAAAAATCCGGAGCCTTATAACGATGATTTTATAAAAAAAGTTGAAATGAATTACATGATTTCTAAACTACAATACCGATTTCGACAAAAAGGGATAAATGTCATCCGAAACTAGGAAACAGTAAAATTCTATAATAGAATTCCCTCAAAATGTTGTACTCAAAGGCCTACCCTGAAATACAATAATTCATGTAACAAAGTATCAAGTGCATTACACTCAATTATTTTCTATATAAATGGAAAAAACTCACATAATAATTATACCCAAATTAAGCAAATATATCCTATGTTTTCCGACAAATCTAGACCGATTAGCCTCATCATTTCTGCAGAAAAATGTATTTTTTAGTAGATTCCAGAACTATATATACTTAGAAGTGCAATGCACATTTTGATACCGATCCACTAGCACGGCTTTCAAAAAAAAATGTCTCCGCACCCGATCTTGTGCGGAGTTGACAGAACCTTATTCAAACGTTGAAACTATTTGTAGAAAAAAACTCTTTCACATCCATTTCCTAACCCCCCCCCTCCATTTACTGACACGTTTTTCTTCTAGATCTGGTTCTTCAAAGAGCGCATGCGCTCGCATACCGACTACATCTGTCAATCATTTCTAAACCACACCCCGTTGCTATAGTAACGATAGGTTTCCAGAAAACAAGCTTCATCTTTATGACGTCATCCGAGTTGCAAACAACGCCATATGTTGGATAAAGCAGATTTGTGAAATTTTAAACAATATTCCCCCTAGGGCCCTTCAGATTTTCACTGATGGTATCAAAAACAAATATGGGGGAGTGGTGTAGTTGTCAAAACATCTTCTAGTAACTTTATTGTCAAGATTACAAACCCAGACCACTGTTTTGTTTTCCATGCAAAGCTAATTGCATTTGAAGAGGGCCTTAAGGCATCAGATTCCTGCACTGTCTATAAAGATATCTGCTTTCTGACTTGTTAGCCATATTTCTATCCAGCATTTACAAAACTGGTTCCGTTTTTGGAAATTGAGCTTCGATCTCTGTTCTAGCTCTCCTGCAAAAACTTAGATAGAATAATTAATAACTTATTAAAAACCTAAGTTTCTCCATAAAAATAATACTGAGCTAAATTATAAAGAACAGCGAAAAGGAAACGTTTTTTAAATATTAGAAAATCACAGTTATTTAAATTAGGTTACTTTTATAGTTACTAAAAATTCCTATGTAAAAAAATAAATTTAGTGCCCAAACTTTGCTAGTCACTAAAAAAAAACAACAATTAAATGTATTTCAGACAATATGCTGCGCATCCTGACTTTTTAGAATGTAAAAGTAATATTTATGTTTGAAGTAAAAACAGCATAAATGAAGTACGAAATTGTTGGGCTTCAGTTATGCGGTAAACACGTGATTACAGTTATCACGTGAACGTGATGTCACAGGAGTTTAGATCATTGAAAAATAGCCATTTTATCACGGACTAAAAATCTTGAGGTGAGCCTGTTTTTTAAAGGTACATTACCTGTAATATTAATTTGTGAAAGTTTTCAATATCATTTAAAATATATGTGTGAAAATTGTGCCTGTTTCACATCACATAATCCATAAAGCTTTTAAGTAGCGAATTTTTTATACTTATATTGTTTACTTCATAACTTACTCTTGACTTTCACTGTATTTCTAGAAAATGCTTATGTGCTGTGTATTTTTCAGTTTAAAAACACGGATGTCATCGGACAAGTATTGGCGATCGAAATAAAAATAGGACGAGATTTGAACTAGCCAAAATGAAGCTAACACATAAAAATTTAGAAAAAGATGGTAGTGGGTAAGAAAAATTTGTGTTTACTGTGTTAAAACTGCGGCGAAATTTTGCCACAGCAGCATTAAAGCATAGTCGTATTAAATCATAAAAAAATATGAAAAGAAATGAATCAAAAGCACTTAAAATGGACAAAAAAAATTAAAAAATCATGTCTTTTTGAAGCTTGATGTCTCATCTGAAGAATAAAATTATCTTTCTGTAGAGCATGCAATATAAAAAGTCTCAAAAATTGTGACATTTCTTAACAAATGTTTGTTTTTTTCTCGTATTAATTATGTTTTTACTTTTTGAAACGATTGAAGTGTTTTAATTCTCTGCAGTATCAACAATTTTATCTTTATATCAATTTTTGTAGTTGACTTATTTTTAAAATTTGCAGTTCTGTATACAAACGAATATATTTTGTTAATCAAATTTAAACTATGCCATAAAGATACGAAAATAAAAGTTATCTTGATTTTTTTATGTTTGCGGTGTTTGAAAGATGTATTAAATTGTATTACATATAAGCTGGATTAATTGTGCTTTTGTAAGCTACATGTTAAAAAATTATTTATAAAAAAAATTGAAAGAATTGTATGATATTTTTTGCCTTTTATTATTTGCATATTCTGCAGGATATTAGTTTCTCTAATGCTGTGGCATACACAATGGGAGGATTTGGGGGTTCACAACCTCCTCCTCCCTGTAGACCAACAAATTTTTAATTTTCACCATAGACATTACCCCTTCACGATCACGTATACATGTTTTTTAGAATGTAACCCGATCCTTATAAGAGAGGTCTATGTTCGCCATTGCTCTAATGAATTATTTTTCTTTATATAGTAGTTTTTATAAATTTAATTTTCCCTATAATGTTGATAATTTAAACTTGCACTTGTGTATATACATGTATAAAAAACTTTTCATAGAGTTAAATATCTATTATGTTAATAAGTAATTTAATCATATTTACATTTTTGTGTCACAGCTTATGTCTTGCATATTATTTAAAAGAAGAATCTAAAATGAATTATTAGGCTATTAAAATTTTGCATAGTTTTCAATCATATGAAAGTAATTGTTAATGGTAAGGGTGTGATATGTTTATATATGAAAAAAGTTTTTGTAACTAGATTATAAGCATTATTGTGTTACCAAATTACAAAAATTATTATTTAATAACTAGAGTAAATGATGTTGGTAAGAAATAAGTCAGACGTTTAATAGAATTTTGATGTCATGAATAATATGGTATAAATTGCTTAAAAATGTTTGTGTGGCACGCAGGGGTCGTAACTGTGACACATGAAGGCTTTTTGAAAAATTACAAAAATATTATGAAAATATTACTGAATTAATTGAATTACAATAAAAAAATTGTCATGAAGAGAATATGTAAAAAACAGAAATTTTCAGTGTGAGATTTTAAGGGCGCTAAGCAAGATTTTTCTTTTCTTCAGAAAAACGCCAAAAATGAGATCATGCTCCAAAACTTACAATTCTACTGCTTTGTAACATTCTGAGAAAAGTGTTGAGTAACGTGAGACTAAAAACAAATAATTTCTCTCTCTCTCTCGGACGGTCAAAACTGCCCAAAAAGTCACCCTCTCTCAGGGGCGGTTAATTTTTAACATCTCAGATTTCCATTCAAATTTCAGCTTCCCCATGCAGGGCTCAATTTTGTAGCTATCGGCTGTCAGAATGATTACAGATGAAAAGGTTTTTCCGGAGATGTTGGCTATTTACGATTTCTGTAGTGTCAAGAAGTAATTCTGTAATATATTAGGAGCGTAGTTGTTGATACGGTAGAAGTAATTCTATCTGCACAAAGTAGCCACTTTGTAAAGCAGAGGGAGTGTGAACTTGCATCCATGACTAATCAGAATCCTGGATTCGGATTTTAGAAAATTTGTAGCGTAACATTGGCAAAAAGTTTCTAGCTGTCAGACTCAGTTGATTTTAAACTCTGTTTAACAAGAGATTTAGCTTTTCTCCTTTTCTACAATTGTTTTTAGATTTTAGTGTTGAGCGTAGTTGTTTAAATTTTTTAAAATTTTCAATATGTTTATGAGTAAACCTTTGAAATCGAAAAGAAATTGTGAAGAGGATATTACAGCATGGGATTTTAAAATTGTCTGGGAAGAACAATACTTGTTTACACATCAAAATGCTTTCAAGCCTGTTTGTTTGATATGTGGAATTTGTACAGCAGTTCCAAAATTTTTTTATTTGGAGCGTCATTTCAAACAACTGCATAGTGTTTTCAACAGCAAATATCCTGTTGGATCAAGTTTGCGAACGGAATTCATCAATAAAAAAAAGAAATCTTTAGCCGGCCAACAATCTATGTTCCAGAAGAGAAAGGATGAAATGGAAACCATGGTGTAGGCTTCTTATGAACTTTCTTTGTTGTTAGCCTGCAAGAAAAAACCATATTCTGATGACGAGATAATAAAAAGCAGCCTTTTAATTTTCACCCTAAATGTCGGCGATCTTAATGTCAAAAATATGGTTGATAAAATAGCTTTGTCCAGAAATACCATCATGTGTCGTATAGATGGCATGGGCCAGGATGGTGGAACGCAAATTGTCTCTGGACTTAAAAATTGCAAATATTTTTCATTAACTTTGGATGAAAGCTGTGATATCACTGACAATGCGCAATTAAGCATCTTTGTGCGTTACACGAACGAAAATTTTGATACTGTGGAAGAACTTCTTGATTTGCGCCAACTAGTTTTGACTACAGGTGAAGATATTTTTAAGAAAGTTAAAAATGTAATTGAAATTAACTAAGTAGAATGGACAAAATTAGACAGTGTTTGCACAGATGGAGCACCTTACATGGTTGGCAGAATAAAAGGTTTTGTTGCATTGCTTGAAAATTATTTGGGAAGAAAAGTTTTCAAGTATCATTTTATTATTCATCAAGAAGCTCTTTGTGCCAAGGACTTAAACTTGTCTTTCGTTGTTGACCCTGTGGTGCGCTGTATCAACAAAATACGAGCTCGTGCTCTGAATCAACAAATATTTTGTACGCTTCCCTATTTACTTTTCGCCATTTCCCCAAAGAAACGAAAGAAAATGGCGAGTTACTCCTTCAATTGTAGTGTGCGCTGGCTTTCCAAATGAAGTTCACTTGCGAGATTTTGAGTTTGAGAGAATGTGTTAGAATATCTGGATGAAAACGATGAACTGCCCAGTGAATACTCACTCCTCAGGAGTGAAAATTGCCTGTGGGATTTAGCTTTTCTTACCGATATAATAGAACATTTAAACAATTTATATTTAAGATTACAGGGAAAAAGTTGTATTTTTTCTACCCTAGTTGGTCATATATCTTCTTTTGTGAACAAACTTTTGCTTTTTTGTCTGGATTTTCGAGAGAAAAAATTAACTCATTTCCCATTCATGCAGGAATTATCTGCCAAAGTTAGTAATGTTTCAAACTATGATAGATTTAAAAATTTAATATCCATTTTGCAGGATTCTTTCAGTGCCAGGTTTGAGGATTTTAAAGATGATAAAAAAAATACTGAACTTTTCACTAATCCTTTTTCGATTTCTCTTCAAGACATTAATTCTTACCCACCTCAGGTACAAATTGAAATTATTCACCTACAGCACCATATTACTCTGGAAAGCAAATATAAGGAAATTATTTTAACCGCAAATGATCCGAATTACATCGAATTTTGGAAATTTGTGCCACCAAGTAATTTTCCGAATTTACATGATTTAGCGATCAGATATTGTTGTAGGTTTGGATCAACATATGTTTGTGAAGAAATGTTTTCTGTTATGAACGTAATTAAATCAAAATACCGCTCAAAATTAACTGATATGCACCTAAAACACCTAATTTTGTTAGCATCTTCACGAACTATAATCTAAATATAGATGATTTAGTAAAAAAACTACAGATTCAAAAGCCACATAAAGAGACTGCTTAGTAATCATTTAAAAATAAATGTTTCAAGTTGCTTATTTTTATTTTGTACCTTAGCTAACTGACTGATCCTGTAAAAATTTATCAACAATAAAATATAAGTTTCTACCGTAATTTCGCGTGTATAGTCCGCGGACTATCTGTGTTTAAAATGCGAATTTTTGAAGCTGCGGACTATCCACCAGTGCGGATAATACGCTGGTTGTTCACAGTTAAAATCGTCGAAATTTAAAAAAAAAACGCTGTTGTGAACTGCCGATGATCAAATAAAAAAAAAGCGCGAGATTCCAAGAAAACATTCGGATGTATCGATAATAAACCATAGAGCATAGTGCAGAACGAATGAGTAGTATCAATAACAACAACCGATCAAGAAAAGACCAATTTCACAGTGATGCTCACCTGCTGTGCTGATGGCACAAAGTTGAAGCCGCTCTTAATCTTTAAGAGAAAAACAATTCCCAAGGAAAATTTTCCTCGAAGCGTCGTAATACGGTGCAATGAAAAAGGTTGGTGCAACGAGGACATTATGCTCGATTGGTTTCAAGAAGTTTGGAAGAAGAGAGAAGGTGCCTTTTTCAATTCCAAGGAGTACTTATTATGGATTCCATGAGGGCACACATAAAAGACAGTGTAAAGGCGGAAGCTAAAAAAAAACAAACATCGGTGCTGAACTTAGCATTATTCCAGGAGGTTTAACAAAAATCCTGCAAACTCTGGATATTAGCGTGAACAGAAGTTTCAAGTTTCACGTACGTGCTTGCTGGGAGAACTGGATGTCGGAAGGTTTACATACTTGTACAAAAGGAGGAAACACTGAAGTTGCCGAATGGGTCGATAAATCCTGGAAAAGTGTTAGTGTCTACCATCTGATCAGGATTTATAAAAGCTGGGATTGATAGTGAAAGCGAGGAAATCACTGACAGTGAAGATAGTGATGCTGAAAATGAACTTTCGGACACTCTTCCCGAAAATATATCGGAACTGTTTAATTCTGATATCAATGAATCGGACTTTGAAGGTTTTCGTTAATGTAGTAGAATGTGTGATTAATTAATATATGATTAATTAGTAAGCACTGTTTTTTATTTGTATTTAGCGTTTTATTTCTGAAGGTATATTAGTAAGGAAGTTCTTTTTTTCAATTTATACTTAGTTCTTTGTTTCTAAAATACATTAATATTGCCGTATTAAAATAACGTAATTTCGGACGTATAGTCCGCGGACTATCCGACGATTTTTGAATTTTTTTTATATAAAATCGTGTCTGCGGACTATACGTGCGAAATTACGGTACTTTTGTTTCATTTGTTATACCATTTTCATTTTCACTGTATAGAACTTGCATTTAAAAGTATGTTTTTGGTGTAAATAACCCATAATAAGCCTATAAGTAACATTTTTTTCCCTTTTGTCTATTTTTTAGTTTGGTGAAAAAGTTGAAAGTGGCACGCGTATTTTTTTTTAATCCGATTGTGGCACGCTTCCCAAAAAGGTTGGCCACCCCTGATGTTGATAAGGAGCATTATATTAATTATTCAATATTATCATAAGTATCTTACTATTGTATGAAGTTTTTTTGAAAAATATTTATCAACATGTAAATAATATTTATAAATCACATCTAAATAAAAAAATAATTAGAATTATGACATTTTTCAACTTGAAATTTTAATTAAATGTAGCTTTTATCTTAAATATATATGCACTGTATTTACTTGAATCTAATCCGCACCCCAAATTCTCAACAAGTCTTTGTAGAAAATGAAAAATAGTGTAAAATAACTTAGAACCTGTAATTGCTCTCATTGCCCCATCCAAGACATTTTTTAAAAAATTTGATTCTAAGCTGCAACCAATTTCAGTAGCTTTAATATTGGGGAAAAAGTGGGGCTTGGATTCAAGTAAATATGGTATATAGCAGAATTGTATTTTCATCAAATGATTAAAAGTCAAAAAAATTTACATAGAATTACTTATAAAATTTATATTATGATTTACAGTTTATGGTTTTTGCATTTATGTAAAAATTTATTCTGTTATTTGTTATTAGGTCTGTGACCCTAATACCAGAAGATCCTGAAGATATGTGGCATGCCTATAATCTAATAGCTGAAGGAGATACATTGAGAAGCACTACTATTAGGTATAGTAGATAGTATCATTTTCTCTTTTATATTAATGTACTCTTTATTTAATAATAAATCTGATTTTTAAAAAATTTTAATGGTATTATGAGCAAATTGATGAAAAAGTTATATAAACCTTAATAATTCTTGAACTTTTTTTTTAAAAAAAAATATTCTACATACATATTAAATTTTTCTTTCCTTTGTTTAAGTTCAGTTTGAATCAGAATTTATTGTTTATCATTAAAAGTAGATACAATATTCAATGTAAAATGTAATGTTTGTAATATACAATGTAAAATGTTTTGTAGATTTTTGAGGAAAAAAAATTTTTGGAATTGTATAAATTTAAGATTTTTTTAATGTATTTTTAAAATGTGTAATATGCACACGCGTGCATGAAAATATTAATGTGAGTACTTAAGTTTATCTATAGTGTGTGTGTAACATTAAAAAAAATTTGAAACTGATTAATTTTTTTTTTTATAAATACTATTTTATGTTATAAGTACCTTTATGAATCAAACACATGATGAAATAAATTATACAATACTATATACATTTTAAAGGTCTATTATGATGAATTGGTCCTCTGTATCAGTGTTCCCCAACAAGTGCTGTGGACCGGTCAATGTTTGATAATTTTACCCATAGCCAACTGAGAAGGATGTTAAATGTTTATTTTTGACTGTTTTAATACTTTTAATTTTATTTTATTTAAGCATACATTCGAAATAAAACACAGTCACACCAAACAAAGAATGCAAAGTGATTCAATATAGAATCTAAAGTGATTTCCATAAAAAAATTGCATATACCCGAGATGAATACCCCCACAGTACATAAAATGGAAATATGTAATACTCCTTGTGCAGTCCACTACTGTTTGATCCACAGATCGGTACCGGTTAGGGTCCACTGCTCTATATGTAACCCAATGGCATAACGTACAACCCCACACTGCGGGGGGGGGGGCTAAAGCCTGACTGACGCCATTAACGTAGATTTTCTCAAAATTCGCTTTGCATTTTTCAAAATCAAATTCTTAAGCGATTTTCCAATTGGCGATCTTAAGTCATTCAAAATCAAAGCTTTAATACGCTTTTTGATGTCTTTGAACCAATAACCAAATCAAAAAATATATTTTTTTTTGCTGTAATCCCCGTGACGAGAGAGATACTTTTCTTCAGCGGGTTTTCTTTTTAAACTTAAACTACTGACAGATAAAAAAAAATCAGATAAAATGCTAGGAAGGTATACAAATTCTCACTGTTATTACAATATACTTTACATTAACTGTAGGGAGGGGGAAAAAGATATGATTTACTTTTCATGAAGCAACAAATCGCTGTCTTTAGTTCTCCCTTTCTCATGTATTTGATTTTATTTAGCGAA
>BMAO01021270.1:0-57476 GCA_019973975.1 Trichonephila clavata
CAATTTTAAGATTGTACATCAAGTAGTTTAAACATGGAAACAATTATTATTAAAACCCTTAACCCCCCGTAACGCCCTTGCGTTTCGAATTTCGGAAAATCCTTTCTTAGCTGATGTCTACTCTATCAAAGGAACATGTCTACCAAATTTCAAGTCTGTAGGTTGAATAGTTGCAGAGATTTCGTGATTAGTCAGTCAGTCAGTCAGTCAGTCAGTCAGTGAGTCGCTTTTCTCCTTTATATATATAGATATATATATCTAAGTCAATTCCTACTTCGAATGGATGAATAGAAAGTATATTATTAACGATCGAAAATTTGAACAATCTTTATGTATAAAACTCTTCTGTGCGTATGTGTATGTGACTTAATTCCTCCTAAATGGCTGGACCAATTTTGATGAAATTTATTGTATGTATTCAAGTGGATTCGAGAATGGCTTAGATTTGCAATTCGGTCCGATATTGCAATTAGTTAAAAAGATATTAATTAAAACGTTAAGAAGCCGGTTTTTGGTGCCAACTTTGATTTGTTTGCATTGCTGTAACTGTTATTGTTGTTGTTGTTTCTAATCCCTCAGAGATCCATGATACCGTGAACTGTAGTGAAGTCAGCACCAGTAGAGGACTTTCATAAACATCCGCCAGAGCGAACCCCAAGCAATCCAGGATGTGATCGGGGGATGCCGGCTTCAGATTGCATGTTTTGCACAATGAAAAGACTTTCCGGCCCGAGTCAAATTTCATGTTTTTTAAATGTCCACTTATGAGTCTTGAGATGGCCGTTTGATCATTTCTGTCACCTCCAAATTCTAATGCTTCACCCAGGGTCTTCCTGCTGAACCAAGGATGGGCGGGAGGGGTGAGCCAGTCTTGTCTGACTGCTTTTTTCTTTATAGAGAAAATTTCTTTATATGTTTATTTATAGTCCCGTTGAGAGGCTCAAACAACCTCTTTTAGCCAATAAGTCTGCAGCATCGTTCCCTTGGCTGTTAACATGAGAGGGAATCCACTGAAAGTGGACTTCCCTTCCCTTGGCTAGATTTCTAAGATGGGTTATAATTTGTATGCCCACGAAGTCGCATATATTGCTCCAGTCCTGTAGATAATGAATTGAGCTCCGACTGTCAGTAAGGATCCAAATGTTATTAGAATTAGTGCCGTCAAGGAGGGCCTTTAATTCTTCATTTATGGCAATTAGTTCGCTTCTGAATACCGAGCAGTTTTCCGGGTTGCGTCTAGAAAGCTGGACTGAAAGACTTTTTTATAAAGACACCATTCCAGCGTTGTTCAAATCGTCTTTACTGCCATCTGTATAAATCAAAATGGAATCACTCGGAATGCCATCTATGACTTCCAGAGCCAACTGTCTTAGGTAATCGGAGCATATCTGAGTTCTTGTTCGTGACGGACATAAGTTTAGTACGAAAGTAAACTCCGGGTAGGCCATCAATCGGGTTCACACAAGGTCCTAGAGAAGATTGCTCTACAGAATGGGAAATTATCTTCATATTGTCAGCCAAATTGAATGGACTATCTTCTTTAATCTTTGGCAATTTATCCACTTGCACAAATATTCAGATGTTCGATTTTGATTTTCATAGCTTCTTAATTTGATGAAACATTTAACCAAGTTTGAGTTTCTAACAAGACTGAGTGGTGGAAGATTTGCCTCATAAAGTACTATTTCGTTCGGGCAGCTACTTTTCAAGCCTGTTATGATGCGAGCTGCACTTAATTGAACCCTCTCTAATTTGATGAAATTAGCTGAGGTAGCACTGAAATATACAGGGAACCCATACTCAAGGATTGGCCTGATGAGAGCACAATATACGTTGCCCTGAGTGTTTTTGCATCAGCACCCCAGTTTCTTCCAGAGATGTACTCAAGGATATTCAGTCTCTTGCGACTCTTGTTGACAAAATTTAGTATGTGCCCATTGCACGTGATCTCCTGATCCAAAACGAAACCCAAGTACTTTGGGTGTTTGACATAAGAAAGAGGCTGGTTATTTTTGAAGAGAGCTTGGGGGCGATAAGAGTACAGATGTCTATGTGTGGTAAAGAACTCTGTGTATGATTTAGAGACGTTAAAAACCAACTTGTTTTCAATTGCAAAGTTTCTCACATCAATTAACGTTGAATTTAGAGTAGATTCTACGAGGTTCACATCAGAATCGGAGCACCACAGGACGATGTCATCAGCAAACATTCCAACCTCACACCCACCATCAGATATTAACTTTTCGATCACGGCCAAATACAATGAAAACAAGATTGGGCTCAGTACGGATCCCTGAGGAACGCCTTGATGTGTTATGTAGCAACTGGATAGGGCGTCTTTGTGTTTAATACGAATAAGTCTATCTCTTAAGAAATCAGTTATCCATGAAAGAGCCCTGCCATCGATTTCAAATTTATCATGAAGTTTTATGATTAGTAAATTCCACCAGACTCTATCGAAAGCCTTGGCGAGATCCAGAAATACAGCAGCGGTGTGTTTGTTTGGTTTGTTGTTTTGGGCGTCTCTGACTCTTTGGCATAAATATAAAACTTGATCAGTAGTGCTGTGTCCTCTCCGGTAAGCAAATTGTTCTTTTGGTAAAAGATTTTTTTGGATGCGAGATGAAAGGTAAGTCTAGTTAGAATCATCTTCTCCATAACTTTGCAGGGAATACTAGTTAAGGCAACAGGTCTATAACATTCAGGAGCGGTTACTTTTTTGTCAGGTTTCTGTATTGGTATAATGTTTGCCTTTTTCCAGTTCCTGGGGAGACTACCTTTGTTCCAAGAGAGATTAATAATGTCAAGCAGTCTCCGTAGAGCCCCTCAAAGTCGGCGAGAGGGTGTACCTGGGCGGAACGGGTGAAGTACGTCGAGAGAGTAATCTTCTGGTAGGGTCACCCAAGGCGTGAAGGCCGTTTCACTATGCTCAGCTAAGGTCTGCTAGGCATTGGAGCTAAGTCAGTCTTCTACCTTTGGTGCTCTAGGTACTCTGTACTAACAGAACTGCTCTTTACCTTCTCCATGATGTCGTCTTTAAAGAGTCATACAGCATCGTCTGTCGCGCTGGATAAACAGAGACGCGTTCGAGGTTAGGAAGAGGGCCTCGTCCGAGAAATATGCTACAATCTCCATACAAATATAGGTCTCTTAAATCTTGCAATGTAACGTTAACGGCCTAAGCACTGCAGCCACAAAGATAAAACTTGACCAACTCCTGGATGCAGCTGAATCATACGACGTTCAGGTCATCGCTCTTCAGGAAATCAAGCTGAGAGATTCCTCTAAGCAATGGATTTAACATCTGTCGTACAGATAGATGTCCTGGGGGTGCTGGAGGGGCCTAGCCTTCCTAACGAGGAACATACATTATCAAAGTATTGAAATTCCATAGTTAAATAACTCCAAACTAGAAATACAGGGCATTTCTTTCCCTTGGAGGGGTAAAATCATTAAAGTTTTCAACTCTTACTATCCACCTAATTCTTCGAAATCTGCTGATAGTTTGCTCCAATGGTCTGACAATAATACAATTCTTCTGGGTGATCTGAACTGTTATTGTTACAACAATGACAAAAGTTGGCGTCGAAAATCGGTTTTCAGCCGAACTGGAATTTCATGACGTTGCTCTATTGACTGTATTAACTAACTTCCTCATTCAGGTTAACTTCAAGGCATTTTCCAGTTGTTATTCCATTTGCTTTGGAAAAAAATCAAATATAACGAGAAAGTGTACTCTGTGCTCCCGTAAAATAGATTCCAGAGGTAAGCCAGTAAGAAAAGAGACAAAATACCAGTATACAGAATGTCAGATATCATTTTGAGTTGTCCCTTGTTTCAAAAGCAATCATACAAAGACTAATATTTAACTTTTTTCCGTTTGCCCGAGATAACTCGGATAGTAAACTAATATTAAAACTAAATACTTTTACACCTATAAAGAATTAAAAATTCAACATAAAATCTACATATTTTGTTTTGTTTATTACATTGTATTTAATAAAGTTAAAAAATGTGAGGATTTTTTGCAGTTTCTTTCAAAAAATTTGTGAGGGAAGGGATTAAGAAATCAATTATTAAAAGAAGTCATTCGTAACGAGACACCTTTTAGAGAAATAATTAATTAGTTCAGCTGAGTCAATTGTATATAATCCCCATGCACACCAAATACCAATTTAATTGTGTTATTGTATTTATTTTTCACAAAAAATACTTTGCAACTGTGATGTGTGTGACGGATCTATACTCGTCTATGACTAACCACTTGGGGACTCTTGCGGGGCAATATTTTTACCAACCAACTTTCACCGAAGGAAAAAAAACTTGATTGTGCAAATTAAGTATATTATATAAATTCTGTATCCGTTTTGAGAGTTAGTTGGTGAGGGAAGGATCGTGAATTTATTAAGTACAAATCTAAGTTTATAAAAGTATTAATTGAAGAATTCCAAGAGAGGATCACTCGGAGGGGATCGAATCCAGTTAAAGATTACCGTTCAAGACCTCAACAGTAGGACTTCACAAGAGTACAGGTATCGCGATCCTTATTTAAATAGAAGTTAAAGAGTTACTTATTAGAGCGCGGCGGAGTTGAAATTGAGCTTGTAAAGGTTATTGTTGAATCAGTTGAGGGTCCGTAATATTATCCCCAGGTTAACGGGTCTCACCTTCACGCTCTGCATACTGGTCAAATTTCTTAATTGGATTATTATTGTGCTTGCTTGATATTTTATGACAGTAAAATAATTAGAGTGAATCATGTCGAATGATTATTCAATTCTTCCCACACATCTAGCCGGGGCCGAGAGTAGACAAGGGGGATTAGAGGGAAGCAGAAACCGACAAGCATTACAACTGTCCTTGTTTAAGAATGTAAGAGAATTCCATATTTGAAATATAAACCAATACAGTAATACCCCTAACTTACACAATTGCTAGGACTGAGTGATAACCACGTAAGTCGAATTCGCATGAGTCAGGATGTAATTTCGCGTAAATTATTTTTAGTTGGAGCCGGGGAAGAATGAAAATAACGATTCAGAAAAATAAATATTTGATAAAATTTTTAACACAAATACAAAACCACAAACTGAAGTTATTTTGATGTAGAAGGTTTCATAAAATCTAACAAAGTAGTCACTATCGGCTAAAAGAAAGAAAAGACTTCTTTTCTCTCACAAAATTTCCTCGAAGAATGCTAATAACTTTTGTATACCTTATTTTGATAAAAAAAAAATACGCTCTTCGTTGGAGTCTATATTTTCTAAAATTTATATATCTTTTTCAATTCCTACTATTCGCCCTCTCTCTCTCTCTTTCTCTCTATGTATATATATATATATATCTTGTTCAAATCTTCAATCACTAATAAAATGCATTTTAAAGCACTCAATTGAACTGAAATTTTATATACACGCTTATTTTGGATGACATTACAGTAATTTAATTATAATTAATTGATTAAAACTAATTATTCAAAGAATTACAAATACAGCCACATTGGCATCATTTTTGGTGACTTAGAGATCATTTTGACGACTTGTGTAAAAACTTAAAAAGGTTTTTTTCTCACATTTTAAAGCGCTCATTTGAGCTGAAATTTTCTATAGTTTTGGGTAACAATACGATAATTTAATCATAATTAATTAAAATTGACTGAAATTAATTATTTAAAGAATTACAGATACAGCCACGTCGGCTCCCTTTTTAGCGACTTGGGTCAAAACTTTAAAAGATGTTTTTCTCACTTTTCGAAGCTGAACAGTTGAACTGAAATTTTATATACACGATTGTTTTGGATGACAATGCGATACTTTAAGAATAATTAATAAAAATTAATTGACATTTAATGTTGTGACTCTGTCACATGTATATACATATTTATATTAATTTTAACTAATAAATAAAAAGTAACTAAAATAATTTTTTTTGTTGATCTAAGTAGGGATTGACTTAATTTTTTTTATATTACTTGTTCAATTGAAATGAAGTCTTCAGCCGAATTCCTAACAGTCATTCAATCTTCTGACTGAACTGGACCTAAAGACTCGGACTTCTTCAATGTCTTGCCCTTGCTCATGCATTCCTATGAGTTCATTAATTGTTAGCTCCTAATTGTGGGAATCCAGCAGTTCTTGAACGTCATCACTATCCACTTCTGAATTTATTTACTTGGCAAGATCGGCAAATTCTTCAATACAATTACCAATTTCCTCAATTTTTTTTTCTCAAACAAAAGACGAATCGACGAGATTTGAAAATCGCGTAACTCAGGATTCGCGTAAGTTAGAGTAGCGTAAGACTACTATAAATAATTTAACCGAAACAATTCTAAGTATTTATTTTGAGTTTCAAAAGTTACAATCTTTGAAATAGCAATAAAATTCTTCTTTCTTTGGGTATACATAAATTTAACACTATCACTTGATTCACTTTATGGAAAAACGTTATTTCCTTTTTTTTTTTTTTTTTTGTGCTTAAAAGGGGGCACAATACAATTCAATTGACAAAATTCGATCAAAAAAATCAAATCTAATTTTTTTTTTAGCCTAAATTATTCTTTATATACTTTTTTATAACATCACAAAATTTGAAAGCTCTTAACTTATAAAACGCATAATTGTGATGGCTTTTACGTTCGTTTTTATTTATATCCCTATGGCAAATCAAAACTTTAAATTTACTTATCTCAGAAAGATAAAATAACTAGTTTGTCTTCATTTAAAATGCTAAGGCGTTTTTCCTGTATTGTGCTTAATACTTTGAATTTTTTTTAACCTATTGGTAATAGTACATGCAACAAAAGTTGGTATGCATTTTTGAATCAAAGCAATACTTGTTTTTTAAAAAATAATTAAACTCAGAATTTATACATTTTTTAGAGAATTTTCAATAAGCATTTATAAAAAGAAGTATTGTACGAATACCAATCATGTTATCGCAAAACCCATACCAACTTTTGCTATACATAGTTTGATGTGCTTGTAAGCCAAATTTCATATATGGACGTCAATTTTTGTAGGAGGAGTAGCATTTTAAAATCACTTCACAAATTTTAAGTTTTTCCCTTAAAAAATTAAAAATGGCCAGCTTTTTATGAAATTTTTAGCATAAAATCTGTTTTACACAGTATACACACATAGAAGGCAACCAAAAAAAATTTTGCAAATATTTAAATTAAAAATTCTTAAATCATACCATGTCCTTGAAGTGAGGAATTTTAACCAGTGTCAAAATAAAAACTATTAAGAAGAATGGTCATATATTTCTTTCCATTAAAGATGTCAGGAAATATTTGAATTGTCAATGAAGATGTGTGTGTGTAAGAGAGAGCAAGAGCTATTTTAACTATAAAGCTACATGAGGGCTGTTGGCAATGGACCATGTAATTTTGAACCATGGTCACAATGAAGATGTGATTGAAAGTCTTAGAACTTTTATTGAAGTAAAAAAAAAACATTACTTTTAAAAATTCACTTTTTAAAAACGGAATCTCTAGAATATACTTATATATTTATAATTCTTTCGGGCACTATCAAAAGTATTATTCGAAAAAGGAAATAATATTTTTGTTAAAATAAGATAAATATATTGGGGGGGGGGAAGCTTTGAAACTTTTGCCCCATTTATAGTAAATAAAGGGGACTGTTCCTATACACATTGTTTCTGTAACATAAAATATACAAGTGCATTTATTTATTTTATATTGTTATACACACATAAAAATGCAATTTACAGTTTTCGACATTTACTCATTTATTTAAAATTTGTTAAAGGCATTGAATGTGAGTGAGGGAAAACTAACGTCGCACTGTTGAGCTACACAAGGGCTTTTGGCAACGGATTTCGTAATATTGAACCAGGATCAAGTGACGAGGATCGACACCTGAGCTGGCACTTCCTCTTTTATCTTTCAAACCACACCAATGGGAGGACGTTTATTTAACTTACATCTTTTATTTAACTTATTTATGGGATTCGACATATTTAACTTACATCGACCTTCTCTACACGGCGAGGCTTCAACGGTATAATGAACGAACTCATGACACCCCAGCCTTGATCACCAGGGACGTCTTAAGGCATGGGCTCAGGACCTAGTCTCGTTCTCGACTCAGCCTTAATAAGATCATGATTCCAATAATTTCAACAGTCACATGTGTGGTGTTGCAGGTTGACCATCTAAACAAGACAAGACGTCTTCGTTTAACCTTTTAGTTTAATTAATCACGATTATATTTACAAATTATTATTCTCTGACTTTGGGTTGCCATTTAAAATTTACTTGCAGTCTTGTTCGTCTCTCTGCAGTTCTTAATGGACACGAGACATCGTTGTCTTTCATCTAGTCCTGTCGTTCTCCACCTTCGAGAATCTACAAACACAGGCAGGTTCCCAAAATACTGTGTGTGCCATCAGACATACGCAGAAACGTTCAGAGCAGGATGCCGTCTATCTTGTCGCTTGGTAATAGCGGCTCCCAGTACAAATGTTATTTTCGGTTGTATTCTCCGAAAAATTCGGGATTTCGGACGATATTTCAACTGGCTACATCTGATGACCGTCTTCCATGTATAGGCCTAGGTCTACGACCATACACTGTCATTACTCATTCAGTCAAAAGGTGGTCGAGCCGGTTTGTGCTATTGTTAATCATGCTCATTTATTTGTTTCGGGTTATTGTTTGTACGAGTATTTGACAATATATGCTATGTGCTTTTAAGGGACATAGTGGAGCCTATATTTGTGTAGGGGCCCAGGGCATTGACAAGTCTTAAGATGTCCCTGTTGAGCACTAAGAGGAAAGGAACTATTTTTGGTCGCATAATATATATCTCTAAAACTTTAATCTGATAAACGACATTAAAAATGTTCTAAGACAGTTGTTATGTAAAATTAGCATGAAACTGATGTTAAAAATTTATTTTTTAATGCAATCGCTTAAAAAGGTATAACTGTATTTCAGATTTTTTTTAAATGTATTTGAAGAACAAAAACTGCGCTACATTTATTTTCATTGTTTCTTTACGTTGCATAAATGAGAATTATACATATCTACACTCATGTCCATAAATTAAGGAAAATGAAGTTCAGGCAAAGAAAGAGACAGAAGCAAAACAAATTTGACTTATTTGTAAAGTCTATTTATTAAACAAAAGGTAAAGAGCTAAAAAGATGCTATATGTTTGACATAATTAATAAAAATTGCGATTTTACTCCCTGGAGCAAATTTCAAAAAAGAAACTATTTACAAAAAACAGTATAACATGGTTAGCATGATGGTTAATACGGAGTATGTCTCCCGGACTATGAAATACAGGCCTTACAACGCCTACGCATGCTGAGTATCAAATTATCAATCTGATATTGGGGAATATTACACCACTCATCAAGCAATGCCCTCCGAAGTTCCGGTAGACAGGTGGGAGGGGGTTGACGGGCTGCAATTCGTCGGCCAAGCATATCCCACACATGCTCTATTGGATTCAAGTCCGGTGAGTATGCTGGCCAATCCATACGGGTGATATCCTCCGATTGAAGGCATTCGTCTACAATGTTTGCACGGTGAGGAAGAGCGTTGTCATCCATAAACAGAAATTTAGCACCCATGGCGCCCCGAAACAAACGTACATGTTGTTCCAGAATGACATCCCTATAGATGTGGGCTGTCATTGTTACACTCTGAACATGCAGGTCAGTTCTGGAACCAAGAATAATTCCTCCCCAAACGAGCCATCCTGCACCACCGTAACGGTGTCGTTTAATGGTGTTCTCTTGGTGGTAACGGGTACCTGGCGCTCTCCATATGAAAGTCCGGCGAGAATCAGATTGCAAACTAAACCTGGACTCGTCGGAAAACATCACACAATACCACTGTAGCGGTGTCCACAATGCATGCTCTCTACTTCAGGTTAATCGCAGACGACAGTGAGTTGCGGTAAGGGGAACATATCTGACATGCCTACGAGCATATAGACCAATGTGCCCTAAGCGTCTGTGCACGGTCTGTCTTGAAACTGTCGTACCGGTAGCTGAAGAGAGCTGACGAGGCAGGTCTGATGCTGTGCTCTGTCTGTTTCTTTTGGCAGTAACTGACAAATACCGGTCCTCATTCGGCGTTGTAACTCGGGGGCGACCTATGCTGTAACATCTACTCACATTACCATCATCTTAGAATCTCGTTGCCAAAGCCTGAAGATGACAATCTGGGCAATTCCAAGTTCCTCGTATACTTCAGCTAGGTACGTCCACATTCCAGTCGTCCGATAATTCTACCACGTAAAAAATCATCCAAATGCTTCCTTTGTGCCATAACTATGCGGTTATTGCACTGAAAGGCTTTTAAAGCGCTTGTGAACAATTTTACTTCTTTGCCACCATTCCTTATATACCCTTTTCTTACACTCTCGTCATTGTGACGTACTATCCGCGCCATCTGGTGGTTTCCTGTAATTTGCATATTCTTCTTCAAGATGTGTGTGATAATTCTACAGGTGATATTTTTATTTTAGAGTTCAATTTCTGTGTGATTCAGAATTATCCTTAATTTATGGACATGAGTGTACATTACGTATAATTATGACAAAGCCCAAAGCAGTGGCGTTGCAAACAATGGGCTAGGCGGTGCCATGCATCGGGGTCCTCTAGCTCAGGGGGGACCCTCGGACCCTGACCACCAAGCAAGCTGAGTTTGCGATACTTTCTCCCAACTTTAAGATATAAACATTTCT
This sequence comes from Trichonephila clavata, assembly GCA_019973975.1. Lineage (NCBI taxonomy): Eukaryota > Metazoa > Arthropoda > Arachnida > Araneae > Nephilidae > Trichonephila > Trichonephila clavata. The sequence continues at coordinate 10,731 of BMAO01021270.1, forward strand.
GTAATAATATTGAAAGGTTTCTCGAATTTGTTGGGAATTCTCCTAAGTTCTTTTCATTGTTTTTTCAGTGTTGCGAACTTTACTTATTGAAAATTTTATGTAATTTTCAATTAAACTTCAGGTTCCTTGAAAAATCTAACCATACTTATTATTACACCTTAAAAAACCTACTCAAGAAGCAATTCCTTCATAGTTACATTCTATTTTTAATATCAATATGATTCGTAATATAAGCTAGTTTCCCGTTTCAAAATTTCGCAACCTTCTCGTATCTGCAATACACCGATGTAATTTTGCAGAGGTGTTTTTTAAAAATAATTATAATATTAGGGTATTGTATTTTCTTGCTCATACGTATTTTTTGTATCATTTACTGTCTATCTCGGTGAACCATTTTGTAGCTCTCAGCCCACTGGTGGATGAGTTCGATCCTCCAAAATAAATAAATAAATGGCTACGGATTCCCCAATGGCGTTTTGTAGCGTAGCATTACGTTTCTGCTTTCTTTTAAAGCCAGGAAGTACTCGAGCTCATACGAATTGTATTAGATAAGTTATAAAAGTAAAATTATGGATACAAAAAGAAAGAAATAAATCTAGTAGTGCGTTTAAGTGTAAACAACGCCAAGAAAGAGAAGAGAGTAAAAAAAAATTTGTAGCTTTGTATATTAAAGAAAATATTTGTATATATTTACTTGATAAAAGCCAATCAAGATAGAGCCCTCATTTTTTTTTTTTTTTTTTTTGCACCAGGGCCTTTGGATACCTAGCTACGCCTCTGGCCCAAAGAATGTTCGAATTGATGACTCTAACATTTGAAATTTACTTGCTATATTCATTGATTTCCGCGCATTTTGAAAAATCTTCAATCCCCGTAATGATTTGATTTTTAATAACATCACACTCACACACACACACACACAACAAAAGTAACGAGGGCCGAAATTTTTCGCTAGTATAAAAAGAATAAATAATTTTCTACTTTTTTTAACAGAGTAGAATTTCTGTTTTAAGATGGAACGCTGTATCTTCTTAAATAAATGTATCTGGGAAAACTATTTTGAAACGGAATAAATTAAGTCTAATCAAATGTTTGCCATTCAAACTAATTTCATATTGCAATATCTGAAATAGAGGATTATTTCATTTCTGACGCCTTTTCTTCTGAATGCAAATTAATATTCGATCTTGAGTGAGTGGTTATTAACGACGCCCTGTAAAGCAACAGAAGGGTATTGATGACGGATCTCGTAATTTTTAATCTTGGTTAATTTATAAAGGCAATACCTGTGCTGGGACCCAGGGACGTCTTAAGGCATGGACCAACTGGGACTGGGCTCAGGGCCTCACCCTCGGTAGGGGCCTCGTTTCGTTCTAGACTTTGTCTTAATAAGATCATGATCCGGATAATTTTAATGCTAAAATATTATTCCCGTACATATTCTTCGAAAAACAAGGAATTTCAAACTGCATGTCAACTGCCAAAGTGGTAAGACTGTATTATTATGTGATGACCATTGTCCATGTCTAGGCCTAGGCCTAATACCATAAACAATCATTTAACTGATTTAGTTGAAATACGGTCATCGGCCTAGCCGGTTTGTGGCTCAGTTTTCGAGATTGTGAGTCGTGCTCATTTATATGTTTCAAATTACCGTTTGAACGAGTAATTGACAATGCATGACAATACTGCCTTATTTTAAAGATCTCAGATAGGGCCTACTTTTGCATGGAGACCCAGGACCTCAAAGTATTTTAAGATTTCTCTGGGCCCAAGGCTTCATAGAGTCTTAAGATGTTTCTGCTGGTACTCCACTCTTCAAACTTCAACTACCGTAAATGAAGTGTCTTCTTTTCATCTCTTTAAAGACGTTAATGTTGTACAAGTACATGCATGTTGTCAATTGCAAAACGACATTTTCCTCGCAAGCCTTCATAAATTTTATGTCTGAAAACATTTTCTTTCATTTTCTACTTCTCTGAAGCACATGTAGTAGAAGTATGTTGCATGAAGTACATGATTATGATGAAAATAATACCTAATAGAGTTATTATTTTCCTAGTTCCTAGCTGTATTTACGTTGGATATCTTTTTTTTTTCTTTTTGAGATTTGACAAATTGCTTTGTTTCCGCTTAAAGTGTTTAGTTACCATGTCAATTATGAGCAAAGTAAGAAAATCAACTTTTCAAAATTCTTGGCTTGGGAAATCTATGTTTGAGTTGTTACTTGAAGAAGTGAAATATAGCAAGACTAAAATAATAGATTATATTAAGACATGCAAGTCTAAATTAAACACATAAAAGTGGCATGCAAATCTGAATTTAAAGCTCATAAAAGTGACTTATTAAAGCACACTATTTCTCTGTGAAAAATAGAAAGAGTTCTGAATTAGTTTTAGTCTTATAAGATACATAAAAAAAAGTTCTTTGAAAATTGTAACAAAAGTATCAAACAATTAGTATAAAATTTTTTTCAAAGTCATTTCCTAGTTCGAATGGATGAGTAGAAAGTATTTTATTAACGATTGAAAATTTGAACAAGATATATACACATAGGGAGAGAGTGAACTAATAGTAGAAATTGAAAAAAGAGCATGATTTGTCTGTATTGTTGAAACAATGCACACCCAGTTTGGCTGAAAAACCGGTTTTCGATATCAACTTTTGTCATTGTTTTAACAGTTGCATTGTTACCACAATGGAGATAAATCTAAGCTAGCGTCAAAAACTGGTAATTAATTTAATTTAGTTAATTAACCTGTAATTAATGAATTAATATGTGAAAAACTACATTAGCATCAAGTGTCATCCACTACAATAAAAAAATTTATTTGAAGTTGATTGGATGAATAGAAAGAATTTTATTAACGATTGACAATTTGAATAAAATAAATATATATATAAATATATAGAGAGAGAGTGAGTAATATATATATATATATATATATATATATATAGTAAGAATTGTGAAAAAGAAATAAAACTTTGCGATTTTCTCATTTATCAATTTACAATCTATTGAATCACTTGAGTAACATTTTTAATAGCAGCGAGGAAGTCATTTCGTAACTTCCGCAGATTTTGTGTTTATCCAAAACAACGTGCTTAGCAATTATACAGAAAACGGTTTTTCCTAAATTGCCTGAATAGATAGCTTATAGATTATTTATTAACAACATATTGCTAAGCTATACGAGGGCTATTGACTACGGACCTCGTAATTTTGAACCATGGTCAAGTAACTAGGATATCACCGAACCTGCACCACATTCTCCAAACTTCGTATCTGTGAAGACTGGGCTTTAACAGATTACATAAGGCCTCTACACGGCGGACAAAGGATAGGAAGCAGAATTAAAAAGTCATCCTTTTCATGAATACTGGATGATTCTACAGATGCTACTGTCTGTAAGAATCTCTATTTGTGTATATCCTCCCTCTATGACAATGAAAAAGAGAGCAAAAAAAAAAAAAAAAAAATCGTAATTTTTAGGATTATCTGAAGTTGTAGAATCTACAACTAATGTATGTGAAAGGCTTTTTCAATGAAGTGGAAATTAAGGAATTTTTTACTTATTAAAATTGATGGATCTTGTAATTGAAGTGGCGCGAATTGAAGTTCATTTGGTGACCCGGACGTGATTTGAACACTCAACCTTCTGATCTGTCGTGGGGCTATATATCCGCAAAATAAAGAGAGCAAACAAGAAACAACATATCAATCATTGGCATGGCTAAGTAATTTTAGCGCGTTTTTCACATGTATTTTACAATAATGCAACTAATGAACTTTTTACTAACAGAAAGTAGTGTGTACTGTACCGCTCCTCTAAATGTACTACTATTGAGCTGAAAAGAAATAGACACAAATCTGTATCAGCACTATAAAAAAGCAAAAAAAAAAAAAATTTTTTTTTTACAGAAACTACAAAAGCCCGGTAAATTTTTTTAAAAAACTTTTTGCAAACAAAAAATTTACTAGGTAAAATTTGAGAAAACTTTGTTATAAGCTAACGAAATTCAGGACAATTTGTAGGAAAATTCGGAAAAACTATGGGGAAATTTAAATATGATTCGGCTCATCTAGGGCACAAATGCGACCAAATGCTGAAAACCCGAGGTCAATTGTGGAAGGTCAAAATATGGAACGAAGACGAAAACGAAAGTTGCGTCCTAATAGCGCTTTTGTTCCACTACTTGAAAAACGCGCTGAAAAAATACGTCAGATAAACATGACGCATGATAGCAACCAAGAAAAACAAAATATTCGTCAGATAAACATGACGCAAGAGAGCAACCAAGGAAAACAAAATCGTCAGATAAACATGACGCAACTCATCCCACACACACACACAAAATTGACCGCTCCCATAAACAAACTATATCGTTCGTTCGCCTAACCAACTCTCCGGTAGGGGAGTGTGTAGTGATACAATCTAAATAAGCCAGTAACAACCTCCGCAGCATAGTGATCATTTGGAATAGAAGGTGAATCAAAAAATTCACCTGGCAATCTGATGTTAGAGCCATAAGCTATATGAGCTGTAGTATGATTGGTATCAGGTCTTAGTTAATTCAGGATATTGTAAAAGTAAATTAGAAAATTTCACCTTTGTTTATAGTTGTAACATTAAGATCATTTGTGATGGAGAAAATTTCACCCGGAATACTGAGTTGTATTATTCCATCAATTAATCTTCTTTTGTTGATATCAATCACGTCCGGATCACCAAATGAAGTGGCGTGTTTTTATCCTAAGTACAGAACACGGGACCTTTGGGTAAGAAGCCGAGTTACTTAACCACTGCACCAATATGATCACTATGGTCCGGAGGTTGTTACTGTCTTATATAGATTGTATCACTACATAATCTTTGTGGTAAAAATCTTTTTCTTTTTTTCTTTTAGTGAAAGAAGAGATCCAGAATCTTATTTTCATTAAATGCTTTTTTCATTCTCTTCACTTGTGAAAATTAACATTTTGGTTCTATCTTCCCCTTCTATTCTACTCCTATTTAACTCACCAATCAATCAATCAGACCGATTTGTAAACATTGTTGTATATCCTTCAATTTTCCCGGTTTTTTGACATTTTTGTGTTGTGTTTTAATTTATAACAGACTTTAGGATCATTAATGTCTTTTCAAAAATGTTGAAGACTTAAAGCATCCGTTTTCAGTCTGAGTGTCTAAAAAATATTTTTTTCCCTTTATTTCTATACTGTATTTTTAAAAAAAGTGAAAATATGGTACTACCAGACCAACCGTCATCATCGTCTAGTTCGAAATCTGCTAGAGATTATGTGACACCTCATAAAATTTCATTATTAGTTCTAGTTAAAGAATTTTGCTCTGTTAGGCAACATTCTCAAACAAAGCGATCTTTACAAAAAGCAGAAGAGATATCTTGGGAACATAATGTTAAACAGAACCGAGATTTTCATTGTACATTACTGAAACTAATTCAAGTAATTTTTTTTGTTTGAATACAATTCACTAATAAATAGGTGCATGAATCATGCCATAGCGTTGAAAGACTAATTGCGATTAGTTTTTACGACTTTAACAAGGAAAATTAGTATTTATAGAGTAAATCGTTTAAAATTATTATTTGTAATGCAGTTTTTACATGTTACAGAGTTTTAAAAAAAAGACATTTCCTTACTGTTTTAAAATACAGTATTTTTTTCTAAAGCTTTAATGTTCAAAATCACATTTAGCCAATTTGATAAAACCATCAAAGTGAAAAGACAGGAAGTTGAATACTTCAGCATTATTAAGATTAACAATATGATGTAGATATATTACTGACTCCAACATACCTTAACTAATATTTGTAAAAATGGATCATTGTATTTTTTTAGTTGCAACTATCTCGTAGAATTTAAATTTATTAGATTACCTATTTATTTACCTGTTTGCATCATCAACTTGTTACATTCATAAGTACATTTTCAATGGGAATAAAAAAAAATTTCTTGTTTAAATTTCAAATGTTAAAGATTAATACTACCTAAGGTATGAAAAAAATTACATATGATATGTGATAACAATAATTAAATTTAATGATAATTTGAGTTACTTTTTATCTTATTGGCTATAAATACCGTTGAAATGACTAATGCTTTCCGAACAAAATTCCTTTTTTCTACTTGCAATTTCTTGTGATATTCAAAAGTAACAAGCACATTATTTTGTTAAGTTATATTATTTCACAAAAGTTATCAACAGGTTAATGCATAAGTACCTTATCTAAATGTGTTAATTTAGTTTCTAAAATTACATTGTGATAGGTTAGGAGTTTGAGGATCAATTATTTTAAGGAAGTAAAACTTTTTGATATTCTTCCCACTTTTTTTTAGTATTTCTTCACCTTTTATGCTTTTCCATTCTTACATACATTTCACCAGCCAATTAAATGTAAAAGTCGAAGTCCATACATAATCAATGAAATTTGTGCTATCATTTTAAAAATTAATTTGTTTGTGTGTGTTTATACATGATAAAACAGTAACCTCTCAGAATCATAAACGTTATGGCTCATTTTTAGCTTTTAATTAACTTTACAATTTCTTTTCAGAACCCTGACATGGATTTAAAACGCTTAATGAATATTATTCATCCTGTGTTGCATCCTAAGACTTATCGAAGTTTTATTGAAAGGTAATGTTTGAAATTTATATATTATGAATGTTTATTGTATTACTGTTCCATAAAAATTGTTCTTATTGTAACAAAGCTTAGAAAACATAAAAATCGTTCTTATTGTAACAAAGCTTAGAAAACTCAAAATTTTAAGATTTTATAAAGGACAAAACTAAAGTGTAGAATAGGGTGTTCCTTGGATTTAGAGATGTTTTTAAGAGATTATTTTTTAATGATGCAATAATGATTTCTCATTGTAACGAACTATATACTTTGGTGATCCAGATTAAATAAAATGTGGACATATTCCATAAGATAGTATGTTCTCTATACTTATTGCTATTCACTATTTAAAACCAGCAGATATTTTTTAAAAGATGTTTTTTTTTAAATTAAACATTTCATTGTTCTTGTTGAAAAACTTAATTAAGATTTTGGCTTTGATATTTATTGCAATTTTATATCAATCTTTTCTTTTTCTTTTTTTTTTAGTTTGCCTTCAGTATTTTTCTTTAACTGTATAACTGAAATGAGTAGTTCACATTCTTTTTCTAAAATGTTTTTTAGAATGCAAGGGGAAAATATCTGTTACAAATAATGCATATCTAAAGGTTTTATTTTTAATTATTATTGAATGTCCAGTTTGTGTTAACAAGCATTAGATTGAAAAGAAGAATTTGACCGATGAAATTATTTGGAGATACCTCAAGAGAGGAGTAAATGAGCATCCTATTAGAAGGTCTGTTAGAAAAACAGTTAAGAAAGTAAATTAGGTATAATTCAGATTTTAATGAAAGTGAATACATGAATTCAAAAAGCCAACTGTGATTCCATTACTTTTTATTACTGTCTCAGAGAGAAGTATCACACATTTTTTACAAGCTTTTTAAATACAACTATAATTCAATTGTGTCATTTAAGATTCAATTCTATTCTAAATTTTTAAATTGATATGGAAAAGGATGCATGAAACAAGCAATTTAATGAGCAGTGTTGCATCCATCTCAATGATCTTAAATGGTTTTATTTTTTCTCGGAAGAATTAAGATTCTAACGTAAAGTAAGCCAAGGGACACTCTAATCAGGACTGATCCTATGGTGTTGGCTGCTTGTGTGCAAGCACCTAATGTGTCGCCCCTCAGAGAATTTTTTAGTTTTGATTAACACTTAACATTGATATTATAAATTCATCTACCTGTGTAAGAGTAAAAAGTAAAACATTAATAAAAATGTAAAGACACAAAAATTACTTCTTTCCTCTATTTTTTTCTCAATTGTAAGGCTATTATTAATTTGAAAATGTTTAATTTCCTTAAATGCATATTGAATTTAAATACTCCTATGTCTTAGGTAATATTAACCATATTTGAAATTTCCGTAAAGCAACTTTTGTAAAAATCATTTTTGAGATGCCTTTGTTAAGCATCCATCCACAGTATGCCGTCAGTGCTGCTGATTAGCAAGAAAACTTTTTCTGTTGCAGTATTGTAGACTCTGCCACAAATTTTGATATCAAATGAAGGATGTGTGTAAAGAGTAGACATTAATGGACAGTGGACCAACACACTGCACTAACATTCTATTTTTCTTAAATTATACATGCTTTTGGGAAATCAGAACTTAATTTGTTTTTTCAGTAACTATTTAAAATTCTGCATATATTTATTCAACTTACTGTAAGTTCTTTTTTGAGAAATTTGTAAAAAATTTTGCTTGATTGACAGAATTATATGCAACCACCTCTTGGGGTTTTGACCGCCTGCATGTTGTGCACACACTACACACTAGCTAGGATCTGCCGTGACCCTAACTTACTCTTTAATCAAAATAAAAAATATATTTCAATATTTAATGCTATAAAAGCAAGAGGACATTTGCATAAATGAATTTTGATAAGATATTTTTTGTAAAATTTAGACTGAACAAATAGTGCAATGGAAAATCTGTGTTTTAAAATTTTATTTTTATTTTAAATGAAGCATTCTTAAACAAATTTGGTGTAAAAATGTGTATAAGTAAGGAAAAAAAGAATAAAATATATATCTGTTAAAACTATTTTTAGTTTATATTTAGTTAGTTTTGTTATAAGTGTAGTATTTAAAGTACATTTAAAGTATTTTCCTAACTTTCTACAATTTTTATATATGTTTATTTTTCAGCTGTTTTTATTTGACTTTTTGTTGTTTTGTTTCATTATTTTATGGAAGGGATGTAAACTCGTGTTTTAATAACAAAGTTTTTGATTGTTTGAATATAAGACAATATACATAAAAACCGAAAGTGCTTTTTTTCTTCCAAAATTTGCTCAAAATACAAAATCCACGCAGAAGCAGGTTTAAATATATATATCCTATAAGTTTCAAGTATGTCTACATGAGGTCAGAAATGTTACTAATGTGTGAAACAGGTGGAATATTTTCCATTCAAGTTGTAGTGAAGCAAAATGTCAATGGTTATAGTTTTATTTCCGATAACTCTATCTGAAGTTAGCACATTTCTTTTCATTCATTTGTTAGCTGGTACATTATCTGTGTGTGGGTGTTTTTTAAAAATTATATGGTTAACTTTAAACTATAAGTGATAGGATTTGCTGAAAATTCTGCTAACAGTATGGCTTTTTGGCATCTCTTTGTAAATAAGAAACATTCAGGTGTGGAGAAAAACATCTTGAATCAGAGAAGATGCCAAAATCTAAAAGGTAGTATGCAGTCATTGGCATGTACTCAAAAAACCACCAAAATTAAAAGATTAAAATCATTTTTCCATGGCTAACTGACAATGTATTGATAAAAAAACCACTTTGTCTAAACTACTTTTTTCGTTGGTATGTAAGCCAATTCATGTATTTTACCTTTAAAAAAGTTCTGAAAAAGTCTCAACTTATACATGAAAATATACATGAATTAATTAGAACTCCACTAATATTAATTAGAACTCAATCTAGAAGTTTAAATATAAAAATTGGTTTTAAACTACTTTAATGAGTTTTTTATGGTTTGCTTATAAAAAGGAGTTTTCATTTGCCATTCCTATTTTCATGTTTTAATAAAGTTTAGAGACAAAACAAATATCTTTATTCTTTATTTTAGTTTTCAATTCTTATATATTACAATTATTATGAAAAGTTGTTTAAAGAAAAATTTTCTTTTAGATTACACAATCTTCGAAAAAATGGCATTTCTGTTATAATGGATTATATTGTAACATTAGATACTTTATTAGTTGAACCTGCTCCTCTGATAGCTCTCATACACAAAGGCAGTGTTATAGGTATGTAGTTTTGAAGTTTTATTTATAATTTAAAGCAAAAATCAAATTTCTACCACTTTGTAACGATAAGTTTTGCTTATTTTCCCAAAAAGCAAAGAAAATTCTATTTGGTTAAAGTTTAAAACAGAGTTCTTGGCAAATTCGGCGATTTTTTTTTTTTACTGACCATTCTGAAACTATTGATGTATCCTGTGATTGTAATTTTTAGTTGCAAATTCCATACAAAATAAATATATAAAGCAAATTTCAACCTTTTTTTTAAAAAAAATTATTGGAATTCAGTGAAATAATGAAACTTTTTAATGCTGTGAGATTAATGGTATATCATTCTTAAAAGACAAAGACTTTTCATTGTAATTTAATTTTTTTTAAAGGAAAAACAAACTTTTCACATTGCTGTTTTTGTATATCCTTTGTCATATGAAATTGGAAAGTCTAGATTAGATTTGAATGTCTCTTGCAAGACCTGATTAAATTTTAATTGTACTCAAGGATCTTGGCCTTTGGGACACTTCTCTGAGACATTTATCTCAAAAGGGTACTTACGGATTATCCCAACAATAGCCAAATCTATTAATAACTCACCAAGTTGGCAACCCCGATTTCCTATATGAGGTAAACGCTGAATTGGCATCCAGGTGCTTTGTTTCATATAATGTCACCAATAGGATGTGATAATATGTAAGTATCCTCAAAATAAATGAAATTACAATTGGCTTTTTGAACCCATATATTCATTATCAGTAAAATCTAGGTCAACCTTATTCGGTTTCTTGCAACCAACTATTCTTTCTCACCAAACTTTTTGTGCAATGCTTATTCATTCTTCTCTTGCAATGTTCCCAAATAAGTTTATTAGTCAAATCCTTCTCAATATAATGCTTGTCATTCTTACAAACTTAACATTTTATATTTGAAATCAGTTCTTAAGCAATACTTCAATTAATCAGAGGTATTCTTTCTCTCCAAAATTATAAAAAAAGAATGTAATTTATACTTTTCTCATACTGTTTTTCTTTAGATAAATTAGCCAAAAGCAAACTAACAAAGAAATAAAATTATACATATTTACAACAAAGTACACAGTCCTAGTTTTATAAAGTTTTTCAAAAAGAACAATAAAATGTTTATTCTAAAAAAAAGTTGTTTGTCCTTTTAAAAATATCTATTGATTTTATAGTGATCAGGGATAAAGCATATGTGATTTTGTCAAAATAATTCTGCATTTCATTATATCAGGATTATCAAAATAAACAAAATTACCTGAATGCTGTCACACCATGAAGTCTAAAAAACATGACCAAATCCAAGGGGCATCTTATTTTGCACTTAAATCTTCTATTCTTGAGCTTACCATTCTTTTAAATGTAAAATAAAAAAAATATATACACAAAAGCTTTAGAAGTTCTATAGAAGAAGATAAAAGTTCTTTTGTAAAAGTATTATATTAAATTTATATATGTTCTGTTAACTAATTTTAATGATGTATTGATTGTTCAAATGAAAATTTTCGATACGAAATAAATTTTTTCTATAATTACTTTAAAATTACAGTAGAAGTAGATTACTTTATAGCTACAGTACAAAGCTGACCACCATAATAAGTTGACTTAATTTTCTTAGTTATGATACTCTTACCATGTTTTTTACTACTTATTTCAAAAGCAACACATGTAAGTTAAGATTTTATTTTATTCATTATATGAATAGGCCAATTTCTGTATGCTTATCAGACTTTTTTTTGTTTTTTAGATGATTAGCCTTAAATTTCTATTGTAGTTTAAAAAAAGTGAAAAGAAAAAAATACTCTGGTGCTTTGTTTAATCAATTCTGTGTGTATTTTCTCCCTTTTAGAATATAATGAATTGATTTTTGTTGCAATTTTAAAGAATACATGTGCATTGTTGTTTTAACATTTTAAATACTGGTTTGTTATTTTCTACTAAATAATAATTCTTAAATTGTTTTATTTTTATTTAATCTGATTTAGAGTATAAAAATGGTGTTAAGTTGCTTTTTATTCTCTCTTTTAGGTCTTTTTATCAGACATATGCTATTAGCTTTTGACAAATTATCATTCAATCTTATTACCAAATTGTTCCGTAAGTTTCATGCTTATTTTGATGCAGCTTTTGTACAATGTTTTGATGAAAATCTTGAAATAGCTTGTGCTGATTCTCCTCCTGTCGAAGATTTGGAAGAAAGGTTTGTGTTTTTCTGTTTATAAATCCTTTGATAATTGTATATTATCACAGTTGTATTAGCAAAATTTGATGACATTTTGTACTGGGTGTTTAATCGGGTAGAAATGTTATTCCGACAGATATAAGAATTAATTCACAGTAACTGCATTCTTTACCCTCTTGATTTTTGTGCTATATAAATTTAAACATTTAGATTTTAATGGGGCAAAAAGGCAGTAGGAAAATACATATTTTGTAATGTACAAATCAAGTATCAATGATAATGGTCTCACTGTTTGCTGAATCAAAACTGGAAATCATGGTTGCTATTAACCATTGGCATCATACTATTAAAATTTGATACACTCTTCAACTTAGGCAATATCCTCCAAATGGTTGTGATAATATTCAAGTATTAATTATTACTGTAAGGAATTATTCATTTTGTGCAATTATGAGAATATTTTAAAAAATATATTTTTTCATTTTTTAGTTTTTCCGAAGAATGCCAAGTATTTGCATCACAAAAGCAGGCAGAGTTTTTTATTGCTCAACAAGTAAGATTTATATTCTAGAAATTACTGGTAAAAAAATCACAACTTTTTTGTTAAATTGAAATTGTTTTGCTTGTATTTTTTTATCTGTTGTTAAAACATGCTATTATGTTATTTTGTTTGTGAAATATATAAATTACTACTGCAAATAAATATTTACTTCGCAAATTTATGAGATCATGGTTCAAAATTGCGAAGTTTACCTCCAAAAGCCCATGTGATGTTTCTTAATGCAATTAATTAACAATCATTCATAGTAAAAATTTTGTAATTTTTCATGATTTATAATAGTGAAGAAAGTGAAATTATAATTAATAAATTATAAATGGGTATGCACTTAATTAGTATTCTTTTTTAGAATATTATTTTCAAAGTATTTTTAATAGAACTTTCATGAGAGTTAATTTAGACTATAACACTCATTATATTATTTTTATCTTAATAGATTACTATATATGATTTAATTATCGTAACTTTTTTTAAAAATTCAAATATATTTCCTTTAAGTAATGCAAAATTTCATGCACAATAAATTATCATTAGATGTATATTGCAAAGCATTCCAACCTATTGTAGATTAAAGGCTATAAGAGCTGAAATAGGCAAAATTCTACCTGCAACAGAATACTGTTATTGTTATAATTAGAAAACAACTGTGGGAAATCTATGAAAGATATTAGATTAATGATACATCATTTGTAAAAATCTTAACATTTTTAAAAATTTGTTTATTTTATTTTAAAAAAGTATTTAAATATTAATTAACTAGTCAAAATAATGCAATTTTTGGCAAAACTTGTTATGTATGTTCTGTAATTATGTTAAAAGTTGTATCAACCAGTATATTTTATGCCTATAAAAACTACATAACATGCTACAAGCATGCTTTGAATCATGTTGAATGTTTATTATGTTAATACTTTCAATCAACTTTTATTAATATTTAGTGTTTTTTTGAAAAAATTTTTAGTCAGCTCTTTTGCAAATAAATGAGAGTGCTGCTCTATCGCCATTTGATCTGCAACAAAAGATCAGAGAACTTATGAAGGGTAATCCAGAAATATATGAAGTAGTAAGTTTAGTTTTTGTACTCAATTATGTTTGTTCTGTCTTATTTTTTATTTTTATTTATTTTTTAAATTTAAGTTATTGAATTGCTGTATTTTTGTCTTTCCTAAATTCTCCCAGCTCTTTTTTTAAATGGTAGATATGTTCTTTAGAAAACCGTACAAAAAAATCGCATAAAAAAATACATGCAACATATGGTAAATTTGTAGATTTGTTCCACAACTTTAAAAAATCATGTAAAATGAAAAAACTAAAATATTTCCCCCCCCCCAAAAAGTGCAAAAAAAAGTCATAATAAAATCCATGTTACAGATTTATTAAACAAAAACAATTCATTTTTAGTACAAAAAAAAATTGTGTGCAATGAAAATTAAGTCTATAAATACATACATCAAACTGAAATCAGGAACAAAACTACTAATTAACAACTATTTTTTGCTACTTGATAACAAGCGTGCATGTTTATTATGAACTGGATCAAAAATACTATCATCATTAGATGTATCAGCACAACTGTCGGCTTTGATTCAAATGAAAAATTTCATTTGTGATTAATAACTCTGTTTTTTTTTTTGTTTTTTTTTACAAAGTTTGTTGTTGGTGTCTGATTTTTTTATTTCTCAAGTTGCTTATATAATTTTTGATATTCTACTACACAAAACTTAAGATTGCATTTAAATTTTAATGCATTCTCTATGTCAGGATCACGAGTAAGAAAATGTTGTTTCATACTTATAGCAAATTTCAAGCTCTTGTGAATTAAATCTGCTATTTATACCTGAACTTCACCTCTAACCTTCCTCATTACCGACTTTTTTACTATCATAAACCAATTTTTTGTGGTAATTCATGCTAGAACAAAAAATTTATGTAAAAAAAATCATTAAATTTGTGTGCCATGTTATTTCAAAATTGTGTTAAAAAAAGAATTGGGTGTATTATCTATATTTGCGTATATTTATTTGTGAGCTAAGTTTTTCTTGGTTGAAGATCAGCAAGAGTCAATATAGTTGCACTTTGACAGAAATGAATTTATTGGCTGTGATAAGAATCTCAGTAAATAATCTCACTTCTAATTTTAAACAAAATTGTGCAAAAAGTGTGATAGGGTGCATTTTTCACATTGAACTTATTCTAAAATTAAATGTGCTTACAGCCATAGATCATATGGAATTAGCACAATAAATAAACTGAATTAAATTGTCATTGCTTAATTTAATTTACATTTATTGATTTCATTGTGTATCTTTTCTGAAAAGCAAAGTTAATAAATGAATGCAGTCATTTTAAAGGAGATACAACTCTCTGCTAACCTCCACTTCCACAAAGTGGTCCCTGTGGCAAATCAATTGCCCACCCATTCTTTAGGCAATTGATTTTTTATATGCATTTATTATATATTTCATTTATAGTGTATATTAATTACAGTTTATTTTATGTCCAGATCTTAATACTACAGATGTTGAAATATGCGGAATTTAGATGCATCGAAAGGATTTTATAAGATTTATTAGAAAAAATATCCATTATATATATTAAACTACATAATTTTTGTTTTTCACATTTCCGTTTACATGCCATCTTCATTCCTCTTTTTTGTGTGTATATATTTTCATTAGTTGAAATTTCAGTTCTGTGAACAAAATATCTGTCTATGTTAAATTTTTTTTTAGTTGGAATCTTTCCAGCATTGCACATATATAGCTAGATCAATAAGATTTATTTTAGCTTGTTGCTTTTAATGAAATGGTCTGGAATAGATAATATATGCTTTGGGACATTGAGGAAAGAAACAAATGCGTATATGTGCACACTATTATAGAAATGTAACAAGTTTTTATTTGTATGTTTTTTTAAAATTTATTTGTCTTGTATTAATATACAAGTTAAGACCAAAAAGTAAGGTGACTCACCCCACCTCTCAAAAATGAGAACAGCCCGACGACCTGACACATGCGCATTACGATCTTCGATATGCAACATTAAAGGTCTGGGTCATTTGCATAGTTTCTTGGTTCGTATTTGTTTCTGCAGTCGCTTAAACATAAAAGGTGTTAGTGCATTGCATAATGAAGCAGAAAATGAATCTGAAATTCTGTTTTAAAATGGGCCCTTATACTGCAATGTGTGTGAGATGGTCCCTCGTGCAGCAACAGGTTACAGAGTTATTTCACCCTCCTTAGTCCCCTGATCTTGTGCCAGCAGACATTTTTCTCTTTCCCCGACTGAAATTGGCACTGAAGGGACACCGATTTTCAAACACCTCAGACATTCAAGCTGTTGTTACCAAGGAACTAAACACAGTCTCAAAGGAGGAAGGAAACATTGTTAAAAGTATATACTGTAGATGGCGGGAACTACTTTGAATGACAGAGAGGTATTTATCTGCAAATATGTAATAAAGTTTTTATTATGACTTTTTGGTCTGACCTTGTATGATGTACTGGTACATAAATAGTAATTTATTTCTATCCATTTTTCTGGTTTCCTTAATCTTTATCTTTCTTTTTTTCTCCTCTAATTTATGAACTGAAATGGATACCAACAGTATATAATGTATCATTTTTGAGGTTTTATAACTGCAAATAATTAATATTCATTAATTAAAAGAAATGTTATTTGAAATTGACATTTATAATTGAAATAATATATAAATAAAATGTTTTTAAAATATATGTTGCATTTTTTTTGAGTGAAAGTTTTTTTGTTTAATCTTTTTAGTGCTTTTTGAGCTATTTGAATTCTTTGAGAGTTAGAGAATACTGTGGTGCCAAAGATAATCTTTATCATCATTTTGATCGTAATACCACTGTACCTCAAGAATGCAAAGCATCAGCTGTTTCAGAAGATCTGAGTAGAAGTTCTCGATATGCTGCTTTGAATCTTGCTATATTTCATGCACTGTTTGGCCATAAGTGAGCAATACCTTTATAAATATTGTATTCAGATGAATTTTAAGCAAATTAGGATTTTATAAGTTCTCATTTTGCATGTTGTATAAAATAATCATTGTAGTAATAATAAATATGCATGTTTAGTTTTAGTTTGTATGAGAAAAATAAAGCATAGAGGGGGGGGGGAGAGAAACATTTTATATATTAAAATGTTTGTGAGATAATTTTTTTTTTATTTTTAAGATAATGGTTTGCTTAGTTGATTGTGCAAATGTTTCAAATTGGAAATAAATTCTTTTTATTTGTATTTTTATTAAATATTAATCTGTACATTATTATTTTGAGAAGTTTTCATAAAATAGGATCCTTCATGTGAGGTATTAAAATTAATGACTTTTTTTAGGGAAGAAGCTCTTTCTGCTTTAAATGAAGCTATTATGGTTGCTCAGGAAGTTAATGATAATGTGTGTCTTCAGTATTCTTTGGTAAGCCAGAATCATTTGTATCTAGTTACAGATTATTTCATCAATTTAAATGTAATTATTTATTTTTTATGGGAAGTTATTTTTAAAAAAATTCTTCTATTAATGTGTTCAAAATTTATTATTTTCCTTAAATAATCTGTATAAATCAATGTTGAATGCAATTTGTTGAATTAATCATAAAAAATATCTTTTGATGAATTTTCAAAGAAAACATCAGGTAACAATTATGTTAACATAGAATTGAAATGAGTAATTTATTCATAACAATCGTAAATTGACTTTTCAGGCTTGGTTATACAGACTTACATCAGAAAATAAAGAAATTTTAATTGAACGATCCATAGCCAAATCAGCTGAACTTGGATTGTGGGTAAGTTTCTTTAATATGACTGTCTATCAAATTAAAATTTAAATTGTGAATTTATTACACCTAATTCATCCATTTAAGATGCATAACTTTTGTTCTTCTCACATTATACATATATCCAACTAGCTAGAGTACCCATTCTTCACACAGGTTAAATTTTAAAAATAAAGCTCTATAATCTCCACTTAGCAAGCATAATGTTTTTTTCATGAGATCTTTTAAGTAATTATCAATGAATTCAATTTCCAATAAAAGAATGGTTTAACAAAAGATATACATTTAAAACCCAAATAAGTGACAGTGGTAAATGAGTATCATGATCACTAACTCATAGCTGATGTTATTTCTGTCAAATAATGGGTTCCAAATCTGTCTTTTAGAACGGTTGACATATAATAAATCTGTTAAGGGGAAACAGTACGATTCAATTGACAAAAATCAGCCAAAAAGTCAAATATATTTTTTTAGCCTAAATTATTCCTTATGTATTTTTCTATTCCCTCACAAAATTTGAAAGTTCTAAACTTAAACACAGAGTTATGATAGCTTTTACGTTCGTTTTTATTCACATCCCTATGGCAAATCAAAACTTTAAACTTGCCTTTCTCAGAAAGGTAAAATAACTAGATTGTTTTCTTTTTAAATGCTAAGGCTTTTTTTGTATTGCGCCTAATGCTTTTGATTTTTTTCCCTATTGCTAATAGTACATGTAGCAAAAGTTGGTATGGATTTTTGAATCAAAGCAATACTTATTTTTTTAAAGTAATTGAACTCAGAATTTATACATTTTTTAAGGAATATTCAATAAGCATTCATAAAAAGAAGTATTCTACGAATACCAATCATGTTATCGCAAAATCCATACCAACTTTTACTATACATAATTTGATATACTTGTAAATCAAATTTCATGTGTGTATGTAAATTTTTGTCAGAGGAGTTTGCATTTTAAAATCACTTCACAAATTTTAAGTTTTTTCCTTATAAAAAGCTAACCATTTGATTTTTTTGAAATTTTGAGCACAAAATCTGTTTTACATAGCATACACACATAGAAGACAATTTTAAAAAATTGAAAATCCTTAAATTAAAAATTTTTGTGCAAATTGTACCATGTCCCTTTAAGGGTGAAAGTCCTCACACTGGTGTGTGGTACTAGTGCAGAAAACCATGGTTCAAAATTACAAGTCTGTATCCCTCATTTTGCTTCAGCAGCATTTATAAGCAATCAGCTTAACTTAAATAAAGTGAACATATGCCATAAAGACTAATAATATTAAATAAATGAAAATATACAAATATAAGTTATAACAAAAAGTAATAACAGCAATAAGTTTCAACTTTACTAACTCTACAAAAACCTGAAATAGGTAAACCAATTTAGCTTAGGAATTAAAAAACTGCCACTAAGGATATCATAAAACATTATCATGAACATCCTTAAAAAAGAGGCATTAACTGAAATAAAAAAAAAAAACTATCTGAAACTTATAAAATATGATAAGCTTTAATTAAACTACTATTAACAACAATACCAAAGCAGAACAGAATGCAAACAATATTGTCAAAACTAAAAATTTATTTTTGAAAGATCAATTTTTTGCAATGATTCATTTAAAAAAAGAATTTTAATTCTGGAACAAAAAACAAAATTATGATTAGATAAATAAATATAGTGATGTGTAACAATCTCTCTAAAGAACTGAATGTAAAATAAATTCTCAGAAGAAAGTTAAACCACATAATGTTATGTGATGAAAAACTACTTCAACATTGAATTCTAAGGAAATTTGAAAGAAATTTTTAGAAAATACAAAATGTTCTCTCCATTATTCATAGTTTCAAAGATTTTTTTAATAAATGAATTTAATTGTCTTTCCATTGAGAGCAAAGATGCACAAAGTTTCTGCACGGCTGACTTTTGAACAACCAACATAAAACTGACCAGGAGAGAATCAAATATTCCTCAAATCTAGCCCAATGGTTTGAAGATATTTTTCTTGGGCTTTGCTGATACTCATAGCAAAGTTCAGACAAATTGGTAGTTGAAGTTGTTTAAACTAGAATGGAACATCTGATGGAAAGATATAGAAGTCTTTGAAATAAAAATATCTTTACTGCAACTTGAGGGGTAGAAACAGATTTTAAAAAAAACACCAAATTGTCCATTACTCAAGTTTACATCATGGAGCCTCAGATTTTTCATACTGCTCGTGAAGTTCACTTGAGTCATGGGAATCCAGAAAAATTCATAAGCTAATCTATAAGTCCTGGGGTTCAACATGGCAATCCTATAGGCCTCGCTAGAGGAGTTGTGTCCTTCAAGAAAATAGGAGTGAATCTGTCTAGCTACTGATGATGTTAATTGATGACAGTCTGCTAAACACTAAATCTGGATTATATGTTACCTTGGTCTCAAACAGGAAATGGAAGTGAAAATGCAGGAGCCATTGACATCAATTAGGACAACTTGGCAGGGAAATGTATTGTTCCCTAATTTTGAGAACTCAAGCACTTTTGTCATTATTTTGTGTAACCTAAGCAATAAAAATGCATTACTGCAAATGACAATAATATGTAAGACTAGCTGCAAGTACCCGTCTTTGTCCAGGTTTAAAATAAGGTTTTCTGTAGAAGCTTACAAAACTGTTTATTTGCATGCAATAAAAGGGTACATTTATCTTAAAGCAATGTGATAGACAACATTTTTGGCAGTTCCATTTGGAGTGTGTACAAAAAGATTTTCCTCTTTGCCCACTCTGGAGCAGGCCACATACAACTGCCCATGAGAAAAGCATGGTGTCAGTTCAGTTCAGTTCAGGTTTTGTGGGAAATAGAGCTACAAAGGCTATTATCCCCTGAAAAAAAACTAAAGGATTAATAAATTAATAGATGTCAAAATATTTCATTTTCTGGATAAAAAATCTGAATGATAATCTATTTGACAAAGCTTTCTCCAAAAGTTCTTTGAAAGTAATGTTATAATGTGGATCAATTTTGTGAAAGTGCTTTAATTGATTTCGAGGATGAATATATCTATTGCAGTTTAACAAGATGTGGTCCAAATCGTTTAAGCAATTACAGATTCTGTAGTTTGTGTTGTCTGATAAATTAAATTTACGTAGAAGTCCAGGAGTGATGATCATTTTACTGAAGATTCGAGTGCATAGGATTTCTTCTCTTCTATTGCTTGTCCATTTAGAGATAGAGCCTATGTTTGGAATATTGCCCAAGTTTTCCAAATATTTGCTTGAACTGAAGTTATCAGTTGCTTTTTTAAAACTCTCTTGATATATTTTTTTTCTGATGTCTTCTGAGGCGATCCAGTCGATGTAAACATTAGACTCTGTGACATATCTTGCGAGATTATTCGCCTGTTCATTCCACAATATATTTGAATGTCCCGGAGTCCAAAGTAGAATTATCTGATCATTATAATGCGATAAAATGTATATCTTGCTAGCTAATTTATGGATGACACTATGAGATTTGATCAAATAATTTTGAAGAGCAGAGAGAACAAAGAGACTATCAGATATTGTAACTGACAGATCATCTAAAGCTTGGCAGATAGCCAGAGCTTCAGCTGTGAAAATAGAATTATTGGGATTGATACTGTAGGCAAAAAAGGAATTTTCCGTAATACCTGAAATTGATGTAATTTGTTTAGTTTTAGAAGCATCAGTAGCTATTATATAGAAGCCTTGGAAATCACGATCTATTGTTTCATCAAATAAGCCCCTTAAAATCTGTATTGGTAGATTTTTATCCTGAAATTTGTAGTTATCGACATATATTTTGCATGGGAGAATTGAGAAAGATGTTATTCTGGGGATTGAGATAATTTGACCACTAACAGCATTCAAGGGATTTAATATATTTATAATATTATTTTTATCTTCTTCCATAATATTTAGATTCATAGAGTCGGGGTTATTGCAATATAATGGAGAAAAGGTTTGGTTTGAAATTTGAGAAAGGAAGTAGTTATTTGCCAGTCGTCGTATTTTGTCAGATAGAATTTCCTGTCCAGCCAATTTTAAAAGTACAGTGTTTGGAGTCCATAGTGGAAGTCCTAATGCAATTTGGAGGGCTTTTGTTTGATTGACATTAAAAGGTTTAAGTTGATTATCAGACCATTTATTTATTATATGGCTAAAGTAGAAGAAAACACTGCATATACTGTTGTTTACTATTTTGATCAGATCTGCAGCTCTTGGACCATGATGCTTGTAGGCCATAGCCTTAAGGCTATTAATTTTTTTCAATGCTTTGCTATTTAATTGATTTTTTTAAAGAAACATTCTGACTCCGTTTGGAAAAGTGAACACCTAAATATTTGATTGAGGATTGCCAAGGTAGTGAATGCCCTTCCAATAAAATATTAGAAAACGTATTAATTCTTTTATTGGATAACTCAGCATTTGTACTTTTATCTGGACTAAGTGATAGCTTCCAATATTTGCACTATTGAGAAATTCTTTCCAGCTTGTTTTGCAGTTTTTTGTGAATGTACTCAAGAGAATGATGAGAACAGTAAATAAAAACGTTGTCGGCATATATTAAACATTCGGTGTCATGTTCCAAGGTTTCAAAAAAATCATGCAGGTAGATAGTATATAAAAGGTGAGAGAGGACACTACCCTGGGGAAGACCTTGGGAAGATATCCTTTTGGAGGAAAGAAATCCCCTCCATTTGATTTGGAAAAACCGTTGTGTGAGAAACTTGTGGATCCAAATAGCTGTTTTTCCTGTTATACCAATTTGCAGACATTTATAGAGAAGGCTGTCGATATAAACTGAATCGTATGCACTTTTTATATCTAAACTTATTCCTACAAAATATTTCTTTTGTGATTTTGCATCTGCTATTGCTTTTTGAATAATATATGTAGCTCTTCTGCTATCTTTAAAAGGGACGAAACCGTAATGTTGAGGATGAAGTTTTCTTTCTGCAGTTAAAAAGTAGCTTAATCTATTGGTTAAGATTCTTTCAAAGGTTTTTGAAAAGATGGAAGTCAGTGCAATTGGTCTGTAAGATGAAATTTGAGATTTGTTTTTGCATTGTTTAGAAATCGGGAGGATGACTGCATGCTTCCAAGAGCTTGGAACTATTGCATTATCAGATAGATTTGAAAATATCTTAAAATTACTTCACAACCACTGTGATCAAGCTTTTTAAGGAAGGATGCTGTGATATGATCAGCTTCAGGAGTTGAGTTTTTAGAGAGTTTTATTGCTTTGTGAATTTCAGAAATATGAAAAGGTTTGTTAAGAATATTATCCGCTTTGTGGAAAAAATCCAGAGGAATTGGTTCGTGATGAGCGTTTTTGGATGCAAAAAAATCCGCAAAAAAATTTGCTTGAATTTGAGGATGAGTAATGACTCTATTATTTATTTGAAGGATATTATGCTTAACTTCTATGTTATTAGAAGTGGAGAGCTTTTTAAGAATATTAAAGAATATCTTTGGATTAGAAACGTTGTTACAAATATTATCCCAATATAATCTTTTGGCACTTTTAAAATGAAATCTGAGTTTACTAGCATATTGCTTGTATTTGATCCATAATTGAGGAGAAATGCTTCGTATAGCTTTTTTCCTGAACTTTTTTTTAATTTATAAAAATTATGGTAAGTACCATTCCACCAAGGAGGAAAAGATTTGTTAGAAATTTTTACTTCTTTACTATTACTATGTATAATTTTCGAAATTTTATCAGTAAGATTATCTATATCTTCTTCTGGATTGCTTAGTATAATCTCCACTTCTTCTTTCACAATTTGCCAGTTAGTTTTTGTTACAAATCTTTTACTCGGCTTTCGTAGAGAAAATTCTGTTACTACTGGACTATGATCACTATAAAAAAAACAAGCTGAAACATAACAATTAGTATATCCAGAGAGGTTT
Organism: Trichonephila clavata; assembly: GCA_019973975.1. NCBI lineage: Eukaryota > Metazoa > Arthropoda > Arachnida > Araneae > Nephilidae > Trichonephila > Trichonephila clavata. The sequence goes on from BMAO01021270.1 coordinate 34,108, forward strand.
GAGGAGCAAATTGTAAGATCGATTAAAGAAGATTTACTCGCTGAATTTGTATAAGTAGGAACTGTTGTATTAAGAAGTATTGAATTTGATTCAGTCAACCAATCAACAAAAATATTACTGTATCTGGAACTGTGATCTGATCCCCACATCGGATGATGCATGTTAAAATCGCCAAAAATGAAGAACAGATCTGTTAAAGATTCAAGAAAGGATTTGATTATAGTAATATTAAGTCCGTTGTGGTGCAAAGATGTTTATAACATAAAAAGAAATGTCTTTAATATTTATTTTAACAACAAGTGATTCCAAATCTTCTATTTGTGCTGACTGAATAGGAATTTGTTGGGCAGAAACATTCAGAGAAACGGCTATTATTAAACCACCTCCAGGTCTATTTTGTCTGTCATTTCTGAATATCTTTTCCCCTGGAATATTAAAACTGTCTTCATTTGATAAAAAAGTTTCTTGGAAAATTAAAATATCTGCTTGCGAAAAGGGAGGGATGTTTAACCAAATGGTTTTATTTTTTAGGCTTCTACAGTTCCATTGTAAAAAATGCATGAATTTAGAAAAGGGAAAAAGGAATATTTCACCGAAATTTCAAGATGATTCCTCCCCTTTGAGGAACAAATAAAAAATAATTTATTAAAGTACTGGAATGAAACATACATACAGAAAATGAGAACATATATATGGAGAATTTTTTTATTTTTTTTTATCCGATTTCAGTGTTGAGTATTCCACTTATGCCAGAACTGCCTGGAACTGGACCCGTGGTGGTATTTAATGTGACTGAAGCCCTTTTCTTTCTTCCAGGGGAGAACAATGCATCGTTGAATCTATTATGCTACATACATGAGAAAGTACAGTTTCCATTGATTTTTTTAAAGTTTCCATCAGGAATGCCGTTTGTTTTTCTAATACTGTTTGAAAAGCAGTCATAATTTTATTAAATTTCATATCTATGATTTCCTGAATGTTAATATTTTCTTGTGTGTTTTTTTTTAAGAACTGTCGCAAAATTTTCGGAAGTAGATTCACGAAAACGTCGTAGCGCCTCACTTAGTGTTATATGGTGCCTACACTTCAATTCTATAATTTGTTTTTCTTTAATGAACAAAGGACAAAGAGAAGAATTTGCCGGATGATTGCCCTTACAGTTAGTGCAGCTCGCATTTACTGTGCACGTTCCTTGATGAGAAGAACCACAATTACAACATATAGCTGGACTCTGACAAAAACGAGATGGATGCAAAAAACTGAAACAGTTAGTACATTGTCTAGGTCTGTCAATAAATAATTGAATTTTATGATTAATGAACCAGAGTTTAACATTTTCTGGTAATACCGTTCCAAGAATGGTAATCAGAACAGGAGATATTTCAGGACTTGTCCCTGATTTTATAAATCTGCGTATTTCTACAATTTTAAAATTATTGCTACTTTGTAGTTCCGCAGATAATTCTTCCAAGGATACATTAGTAGAGATTTCATATAATAAGAAACGGGATGTAATACCTTCCCATATGACACTTGTATTAATCAAAACATTCAATATTTGCTCCAAATATAAAATTTGTACTGCACAAACTGGATCCGAAGTAGCAAAATGTAATTTTCCATTTCTAGTAAATGACATATTAGGGATTTGATCATATCTGGGATTTTTACTTTTTATCTCTGTATAAAGTAGTTGCGAGTTAGTTTTGGGGATGGCTGACGACTTTTGTTTATTTTCTAAAATATATTTATTTCTGTTATTTTCCTTTGCCCAGCTCGTAATAAGAGGTCCTTTTCAGACGTAGGAGTGCAGAAGTATTTCATATTCCCATTCCCGGTATCCATCTTATTTGCCATCTGTATAGTTAAATGATTTTTGACATTGGATTCCTCAATCTTTGCCAGGCTCACCTTGAGTCTAATTTCTTAAGTAAAAAAAAAACGAAATTATGCTTACCAAGTCCTTGTAAGAATATAAAAATAAATACCAAAAAAAAATACACGGAGCACTACTTTTGGCTGGAGGAGTCCAGAGTGAGGTTGGGATGGAACGAAACCTGTTTAAGAACCTTCCCCATGTAAGATGACTGCTGCAGGTGAGGTCCATCCTACAAACATGGGTCTGGAAGGGGGGTCCCTACCACCGTCCCCCCTCTCCCACCCTACACATGTATGACCATCACTTTTACTTACATTCTCATCATCACCACAAAAACATTCAAAATCACTCTCAATGACCAACTTGCATGATTTCCTCTTTTTCTTTGGTTCATTATCACATGGCTCAGAACAAGCACATGGAGCACTACTTTTGGCCAGAGGAGGCCAGAGTGAGGTTGGGATGGAACGAAACCTTTTTAAGAACCTTCCCCATGTAATTTTGTATACATGTACCAAATTTCACGTTATTTGGTTGCCTGGATCTTGAGTTATAAGGGAACAGACAGACAACAAATGCGTCTTATATGTATATGGATAATCATAATAAATTTTATGAAAACTTAGCTTTAATGACTTAGTAATTTTTTTTAAATATAAAAAAGATTTTCTTTTCTATTAAATAATGCAAAGCTAAAAGTAATAGTACAAACTGGGTTTCTAAAACTAAATTTTAATTTTTGAATAATATGATAATATATTTTTAAAAAAATTTGTAACACTTCAACAAAGAATAATTTATTGAGTTCTATGAGGTAAGTGTCATCATATCTTTAGAACTATTAAAAGTCACTTGAAAATTAAACTTTACAAATCTAAAAAGTTTTTTGAAAAAAATCTTGAGGTGTACTCCATCATCACTTATAGATTTGGTATTTCAAATTTTGTACATTTGGATCTTTCTGTCACACTGCACATATACCTATACTCTTCCTATTATTATTATTATAGATGACAATGACATAAGCAAGAGAGGTCCATTTGACCTGGACAATTAATTAAACAATTATTAAATTGTCCTTGAAAAACATTGCGTACAATTTGAATATTTGCAAATAATAACGGTAAACAATCTTGAAACTTTACATTAATGAAAGTTCCATGTATGAAATTTGTTATCAATATTCCATACAAATGATTTAATTAAAATATTTTTGACATTATGCCAAAACTTCTATTTATAGCATTTGTCTTCTGTTGGTATTCAAGCTCTAACAAAATTAAAATCTTCAACACCAGCTATGCCATCCAGGTAAAGTAATTATTATAGTATTAAAAACTATAGTTATTATATAGATTAATGTTGTAATTTTTGCCCTTTGATCTGCAGATTTTTAAATTGAAACAATTTCTTTTTCAGTATTTTTGAATTACTCACAAAAAGTGATATACAAAATTGCCAACATTCCATGACTGATATGCTAGGTTCAGCAATTTCACTGAGAGCAGGTTTGTGGGGTCACTATGGTTTTAGGTAAGTAGAAAGTATATGATCAAGTTTTATATATATATATATATATAATGTGTTATTTTGAGTATTACTTATGTTATGATGTTCATGCACATTTTCATTTTATCAAAAATAAATTACTTTATTTTAAAATTTATAATTTGTAAATTTTATATAACTAAAAACAGAATTTCAATCTAATTATTTTTAAATTTATTACCTGAAGGATTGAAATAGTAAATTTAGATTTTCTGGTTTTTCTATTTCCTTTAAAGGGGGGTATGACTGTTTTAGCCTAGTGGTTATGGTCACAAACTTGTGGTCAGTATGTTATGGGTTCAAGTCCTGGTGACACTGAAGACATGCCATGTAGAGGCACATTAAATCTGTTGAGCTCAAGGTTTTCCCATTGGTGTGGTATGTTAATTTGGAGAGAAGGTGCCACCTCAGATATTGTCCTTGTCACTTGACTAAGACTCAAAATTATGAGGTCCGTCGCCAATAGTCCTGGCGTTGTTTTGTAGTGGGACATTTATTTTACTCTCATTCCTTTAAGCTATGTCTTAATTGATAGTTTTATTGATATAAAAATAGGAAGGGAAATTACTGACTTTATGTTTTTGTGTTGAACATTGATACATGGTTCATTTTAATCTCATTTCAAATAATAGTATAGATCATTACTCTGTTACTAATGATACTTTGAAGGATAAGGTACAAGTTTATATCATATTCATTATATAAAAGCTGCAGTATTTGTATTTTTTTAGTTTCTATGAAGTATTGTTTTTTATGGTATCCAAATGTTTCAGTATGAAACAAAAGAAAAAATCAGTATGTAAAATGAAGTTAGTGAAAGTAGGCTAAATATTTGATATTTTGAATATTTCTTTGTGTTAAAAATTATTCCAAAATTATTAAATTTTTCTAGGTTCTGACAAATTTAGTGTAAAAATATTAATTTCCATCTGTAGAAATAGTTAAAGTACTTATATTGAGTAAATATTGTGAATTTATATAATATTATTTATTTTGTACAATGTTGCAAATTAGTGTTTTTTAAGAAGCAAAATATAGTCACGAGTAAAATGTTATTAATATGTTATCTACTGCTATATTGTTTCCTTTTAGTTCATTACAGTTGTTGTTCAGTGAGGTGTTACTTTATTTGAAGACATCTGATTCAATGCGGGGAAATATATACCATATTGGAGAAGGTGTATGTTTAGCTTTAAGAAATCTGGCTTTAGAGTTTGCTTGCAGGGTAAAGTTGCTTCATCATATATATTTATTAACAAATAATAATAGTTCAAAATTTATTGAAGTTCTCTTTTTATTCATTTTAATGATTTTTTTATTTTTGTAATGATATTACCATCCATTAAATGTATTCTGCTCATTTCTTTTGATCATGTTTTTTCCTAGGAAACAATCTAAAGGAATGTAATGCAATCTTTAATAGTGTCCTTTATCTTTTCTAAAGTACTTTGGCAAATATTATAATTATGTATCATTAAAAGTTTACTCTGCTAAAAAATTTTATTGACATTAAGCCTAAGTACTATTACAATTAGGGAGCACAAAAGCTTGTTAAAAGTTGAGACAATGGTTTTGAAAATCATAATTGTTATATCTTAAGTATAATAATCATAGGATAAATATTGTGTTTGAAATACATACAAAAATTCTTTTTCTGCTCTGCTTCTAATAATTTTATAATGAACTCTTTTATTCAAAAAACCTTTTTATTTTACATTTAGTAGTGTAATTTTTATATTTATACTGCAATCTGATTTACATTTAATTGTCTGGATTGTATATATTGTTACATGATTGAACAATTTTGAAATCTAGAAAAGGTTCTCACAATTAACAAACAGGCTCTTTCAGAATAAATCGAAATTTTACTTCAGGTCTCTTAAGTAAATGTTAGAGATTTACTTATAACCTGTCTCAAAGCACCTGTATGAATACAATAGCACAAATTTGAAATTCTCATTAACATAAAATCTGCAGTCACACAATGTCACATAAGATAAATAAAACAAATGTCCTGTGAAATCATTTTAAGGGCTTCTAAGGTAATCAAACAATGACCTTAGGTGTCTCAGGATGTTTATTTTTTATAGCCAAAGTCATCTTATCTATTTAACATTATTGACAGAAATATTCTCTTTTCGCCTGTAAACCATCTTTCTGGCCACAGTCCCTTTTCATCTGAGAAATTAATGAAGTTCAAACTTAACATAAGAATATCAAGCAAATCTGCTTATAAATTAATATTATGGAGTACATTCGTGTAAAGTTCTTGCATACATTTTTTGTTGAATGAAAAAAATTTGCAGGTATATGAAATTTTAAAAAAATTAATATGCTTGCTAATATATATAAATTTATAAATGTATAGATTTATAAAATAAATTCGATAATAAGAGAATTTTTTTCCTTAGGATATTTTAATGCAATTAATGTTTATTGTATTTATTTATTTATTATAAAGTTTGTTAATAATGATTTTGCATTAAATTTTAAAAAAAATTATGTATTTTTAGGGATCTTATGTTAATTCAACAAGAGCATTGGTAGTAGCCAGAGATTTATTTCCTACTCATTCAGAACATAGTCATATTTGGCAACTTGCTGATCTGATTATAAAATTTGAAAAAGCTTTGTTTCAGAGCAAGTGGTTAAAAGCTCAACAGACTCAAAAGGGCATAGCAATTTTTGATAACGATGAAGGACAACTAAGGTATATTTATGAATCCATCTTAATAGTTATTTAATAATATATATATTGCTAGTTCAAAACTTGTTGTTCTATTTTAGTTCCAATCAAAATTTCAAGTATGTGTATGTATGTACTGTATATTCCAGCCTAATAAGTATGCTAACATGTACCTTTAATTCCAAAATGCTTTTTTTAATTTCTAGGTATATTTACTGCATGATGTGCATCCCCCTTTTTTTTTTTTACAAAAAACCCTGTAATGCACATGTGAAGTGTTCTTATCATTTGAAATCATTAATTCAAAGTATTATCATAGACTTTTGAACAATGATATATTTCTAAAACTACAATTCTAAAGTGCAAGAAAAGAGGGGGACAGACAAAATTAGCACTATTGTGCAGGATTTTCTCACATCTTTCCTCTTTGTCAAATTATGTTCCTCTAATTTATTATCTGTCATTATTTATATTTTAATATTTCATACTTTAATTATTAATTTTTTGTAACTTGCATTATTGTTGATATAATTATTATTTTTATTTAATATTTCTTTTTTCTTTGTTGTAGGTTTTTTTTTTTTTTTCATTACCAAGAATTGTTTTGACGATTTTTTTTCTAAAGTTTTTAAATATTTATTGAATATTAAAAACTGTAAATAATTGCAGTTTTCAAAGTTTTTAGTTTCATTGTGACAATTTGTTTATATTGCTATAAAACTATTTTATGTTAATATATTTTGCAAACATGAAGTGGGATTTTTAAAACTGCTAATGGCAACAACTGTTTGCTAATAAGATTAAATTAATGTGTTCGAAAAATTACATTTTATAAAATTTAATATTTTTTGCAATTTGAATTATAATTCCCTTTTGTATATGTTATATTGGATGTATGTCAATTATTTTCATTTGAAATAAACTATTAATGAAATATAATTTTACAAGTATAAGTTACTTTTTGAATGTATTTTATGTTTAACAACTATACTAAAAGGAAATATTTTTATTTTAGAAAGGCTCAGTTACTTTTTTACCAAGGTAATTTGGCTGAAGCAGATGTGATTTTAAAGCAGCTGCTTGATAGTTGTGAAAATAAGCAAATCTCAGCATTTTTCTATGTTAGGTTTGTTGAATGAAGTATTTATAATTAAAAATATTATCTTACTTTTTATTATCAACTCTTATTTTTGCTTTGAGTTTTAATTTTCAATATGTATGTTTCAAATATTTCAGGATTCTTCTTTTGAGAAGTGAATTATTATCAACTACACCAAATTACATTATGGCTCTTCCTTTGTTAATGACTAATTTAGCAAAATGTGAAACATATCATTTATCAGGTCTATTGGCTGTGACATTTATTCATGTAGCTGCTCTACAGGTAAAAAGGCTTTTTTTAATCAAAAGTTTAAACAAGATGCTGAAAAATTTAATAATTCGATTGTGCTTATTTAAACTATAAATTTATGGAACTTGATTTCATAAAGGAAGATTCACGTGATGTAGCAAAATCTTAGAAAACTCTTACTATAAAATTTTATTTTGGTTATTTCTTGTACATGTGTTATATTCATTTAAACAAAGTCTTTGAATTCTAAATTGGAATTTGTTTTATTCAAATGAATTTGTGTTTTTAATACAAGAAAGAAAAGTTTTATATGAAAAAAGGAACATTTGCTTATAATTTAATGTTGCAACTCAATTTGAAAACATTTTAAAAAAATATTTTTTTAATCATATTTATATCTGAAAATAGTATAAATATTTTGATATCTGTGAAATCTGTTAAATTTATTATAGATTTATTGTTTATGTCTTTTGTGGCTTTTCTAATATGCATGCATTAATAATATATTTATTATAATAATGTCTAATATTAAAAAAAATGGGAAATGTTTAAAACTGATTTGAAGAGTTTTCTCAAGGATGAGTTACTATTTTTTTAATGGGAAATAAATTAATTTATATTATAAAAAAAGTTTCTTTAATTTTTTCAAAGTTTTTATCATATTAAATAAATTTTAATCATTATGTTTCCTTTTATATAATGAATTTTTGTGATATTTAAAATAATTAATGCAGACAATAACGTTCATGAACTCATGTTGAAAATAATTATAAAAGATATTTCAAGTGTCTACGCTGCATTAAATGTCTGTACTTAGACTTATATTTTCTGTTACCGATACTCAAACTGATGTTTTCTGATACTCAAAAAATTGCATTTGAAAATAAGTGATGTTTATTGATTTTTTTGGTAAGAATAAATGTAGACAAAATAAGTGATTGAATATTTAAAAAGATCTAAGAAATATAACTGTATGTTAGTAAAATAATCCAAGGCACTTCTGATGAACAGCTATTAAAAATCATGTGTCATGCAAGAACGACAAAAAATTGGATTAAATTTTTGAAATTGTACAAATTTTAGTGTTAATTTTTAATAAAAGAATTTATTAGGATCCTATTGTAAACCCCTTTTTTGTTTTAGATGATATCAGAGGCCTTTCCTTTTTTTCTCTTTTATTGTTTAGTAGTTTAAATACATTAAAGTTTTACACTTTTCTATTTGTTATTTTTAACCATTATTCATGGAGAATAAGTTTTATGACAAAACCTTTATGATCATAATTTTGGAAATAAATATTTGCAATTTTTATCGTGTAAATAATTGGACATATTTTGAGTAATATATTTTGTCGCTTCTTGCTTTTATTAGAACTTATTACTTATTTTGTATATTCATTAATTAGTTTTTATTTCTTATTTAATTATATACAAATTTTACTTGGTAATCTCTAGAAACATGCTTTTTCAATTTTTGAGGATTCTAATTTGGAAAAAAAACACTAACTTCCTTTAAAGTTGTGTGTATTTGTTATGAAATATTTTTACATTTCATTCAATTTACTAAGGATGTGATTAAGAAATAACAAGAAATCAAAATTTTTCTTTATACTGTTAATTATTGTTATTTATCAATGTAAAGATTTTAATTCCTTATAAATCGATTATTTTTAAATAAAAGAATATTTTTTTAACTTTTTGTAATTTTGAATGTTAACATTTGACCATATTTTTTCAATATGGTAAAATTTTAATTATAACATATTGCATCATGCTAAGAAAAAACATTTCTGTGTATAATTGTTGTTATTAAATAAATTATGTATAGTTGTGATAATATTAATTATTAAAACATTTATAATTAATTAAATACTAACATATTTAAAAATTGGGCATCTTCCATCATAGTTATCTTGGGCCTTACACTGCTACAATATTAGAGTGATTAAAAAAAGATCTTGTGCTACTTTGCCTTTTTATGTAATTTGATATAAAAATTATTGAATTGATTGTAATGTTTTGTTTGGTATGTGATGTATAATTTTATTGTATTATTAATACTATTTTAAATTTTTCTGTAGCTTGAGCTTGGTCTACCAAAGCAAGGTATTGTCTTATTAGATCAAGTATATGTATCTCTTCTTGCAAATGGTACCTTTTATGACAGAGGATGTTGTTGTTTCTTATATGCCAGATGCTTAGCATTTTCAGTAATTCAAAGTAAAAACAAGAATTCTGAATATTCCAAAAGATGTATGTTTATACAATTTATCTAATTGTTTTCCTTCAGTTAAAATTATTTTATAAAAATGTTTTTAATTAGTATGGGGCAAGAAAAAAAATATTTTTATAATTAGATAAAATTATTCCACTTTTTCATAATAATACTTATTATGAAGCGCCAAAAGTTGGGAGACACCTTATCTTATGGAATCTTTTTCCCTTGGTAAAATATGGTAATTCAACATGGTTTACTCAGTAGGTCACCGGAAGTCCGCTGAAGAAATCAAATTATTGGATAATAAACATTATTTTTAGAACTTCAAAAATTAGAAATGATTATATATGTATAAATATTCTGAAAATTCCCCCAAAATTTTATGTTTATCAAATTTATATCAACAACCAATTGAACAACGTGTGCTTTCTTAACCCTTTTGGGATGAAGGACGCAAATGTGTGCATACTGCCTCGGTCGGAGGGTTTTGAGTAGTTAAGCTTAAATCGATGTAATCGACATACAGATGTCTGAAATATCATTATCATAAAATTTGCAATTAACAGAACAATCATAATATATTATTTGTCATTATCACTACTCTCAGATTCTAATTTAGAATCTATTTTGCATCATTCTGATATTCCAAGTTCAATTAAACATTTTCAATGCTTCGACCTTGTAAAAATTTTATAAAAATAATAATAATTTTGTCTACCAGATCTAATTATCTATTAAAAACTACACTGCAAACCCAAACCAAATGCTCTAGGGAAAATAAATCTCTCATCTTCACTATAAACAAGAACCACATGTTCATTTGAAGAGCAGTCATAAAGCATTCAATTCGGAAACATTCCCTTCCCCTTATGTTTCTAAAACAAAAACCTCGTATATGTGAGTAATATATCTCTCATTTCGAGAAAAAGAGCAGATCTACTTGTATGTGAAACCTTATGGGCATATAAGGTTATCTATTGCCAAAAAATTGAGCTTAAAAAACGTTTCAAGTGCATGGCTCGGATACTGTCGACGTTTCGTGCTGGCTCGAATACGGGACGTTTGTCCCAAAGGGGTTAATTGGTCAGTTAAGTTGGTTTGGTTTGATATGCAATATCATATTTGCATCAAAGAAAACTTGAGGAGTTTTAACAATTTCCCTCTTTCTTCTTTGTTTCAAAAATAGAAGAATCCGATTTATTAATTTTTCAGATGAAAGTGACTTTATCAACATCTCTGCAATGTTGTAAGCTACTGGAATACAAGAATAAATTTGCAAAAAGTTTTTTTACATAGTGATATCTTATTGCAATATATTTAGTTTCAATCGTATATTTAGAATAACACTGAGCACTTAATGAATCATTATACATTTCAGGGAGTGTTACACAATACAGCCAAGATTCAAACATTTATCATATCTTGAAACCATTAGATTTCTCTAACAGTTTTAGAAATGGTTATGTATTCATATTACATTGTGGATAATATTATGCATTTTCTTAAAGCAGATTTCCAGGAGTAATTAAACTACTCACTGGTTCCCTATCATCTCTACATGCAGCCCAGAAAGCACCACAATATGAAAATAAATATTTCATACTACTGATATTTAAGGAAATACAATAATTTTTAGATTTTATATTATTAAAAATTTAGCACAATTTCCCTGTGCATCAAATTAGAATGCAAGTTATATTGAGGTGAAGATTCATAAGTATAATGTGTGGTCTAGACCTGAAATCTAAGAAGGATAAACAACTGATTCAATTTTGGTGAGGAAATTCATGTTCATTTGTTGGTTTATCAATGTTAATTTCTAAAATTATTCTAACTGATATAAGTTTTTGACATTTGATATAAGAAATGTTTCCAAAATTTTTTGTTAATTTATATGATTTTTCTGATGCAGAAACCATTATATCTATTTTTAATCTCTCACATAAAAATTCAAGTTTTATGAAACTAAACCCTCAACTGCTATCGTTTCATTTTTTGCTTACACAACAATCTTTGTTACATCATCAAAAAATACCAAGTAAACTTTTATCAGGAAAAAAAAATGGTTAGAAACATTTTGAATCTAGCATTTAGTCTAATTCATTGACTTCTTTGTTGTAGCTAATGATTTTTTTAGTCAGTAAGAAAAATTCCAGTCAAAGCTTTGAAAATTCTATTTGGTCAGGCTCCTTTTTTGAATGAACTCTGGGAAGGGAAATGGCCTATCTTCCCTCAACTTAGGTTTTTTTTTTGTTGCAACAATCAATGAAATATTTGGTGATCTGTTGCTCACAGCTTTTTTTAAAAAAGGATTCTTGAGCACTTCATTTTTAAATCTTTGAATTTAAATTGATCAAATTCAGCTAATAGCCTCCCTAACTATATCAGACATGAAATGTCACCTAGCAGATATAACAATTGCACAACATTTACTGTACTCTTCAAGAAGATTCATCTATATTTGATATGCATATTCGTTATTAATATTTTTTTTTATCTGCAACTTTAAGTCAACCCCTTGCTTATTTTAAATGACCTCAGAGTAAATTGCTACAGTGTATTCATGAATTTCATTTGGAGTGCTCCAATTCTTGTTTGGCTTTTACACATCTTGGGAAGTTTCCCATGTACAATCACTAAACCTATAATTAGCTTTTGATGTTCAGCTTTACACCCATTGCTACAGTGAATGCAGTTTTGTGTTGACATCAGTGAAATTCTTGTTTGCCACATTTAGTAATTTTTTTCGCTAGCAGGTTCTTTCTCCTTCTGGTCAATAAAGTTGTAAAATCCTTAGTGAGCATAAAGCGTTTCCGTATTGAATTTCTACTGATGGTAATTGTCACCATTTAACATAGTAAAATTTAATGCAGAAAAGTTTATTCATGATTTCTGCTTTTGAACAGTTAATTAGAAAAACAAGTTTTGTGTTGTGAGGTTCTATCAAGAATAAAACCATGTGCTCAGAATCATGCTTTACTACCATTTTGGAGATAGAAAATCAAAACACAAGATGATTATTCAGAACAATCTCTAAATTAAAAATAAATATACACACAAAAGTTCAAGTATATCAATAACTAAGTGAGCAGCTTGTTCAGTAATTTTTCTGTGAATTTGGTATGGCTTGAGATACAATACTTGATTTGCAAGGAACATTAACAATATTCAATCATGATGTCTCTACAGCAGTTGCTTCCCAATCTTTTTATCATTGCAGACAGGTCAACTTTTACTAATTTTACTGTGGTTCACTGAGGCGGGGGGGGGTATTGATTGTTTATATTTTAAATTGTTTTGACTTAATAATTTTAATTTGTGTTTTAAACATGCCTTCAGAATAAAATACAGTTATTTAAAAAGATAAATATAAAATGATTTAACATGGAATATGAAGTGATTTTCATAAAAAATTGCACAAATCTGAGAAAAATATATTTAATATTCCTTGAAGGGCTTACTAATAGTATAGCTTACTATTTGATCCATGGACCAGTCTGCGGCCTAAGGATTGGAGAACACTGTTCTACAGCATTCCATTAGTGTAAATGAGTTTCTTGTACAGAAATTTGTTTGGAAATGTGACTTGTATATGTTCAATTGGATTCATATCATGGTCTTGGAGCTAAATCATCCAAAATATTTCAATAAGGATTTTGACCTAGGGACATGACACATAGTTATCCTGGGATATTCCATTGTTTTTTAGTTACATGAGGTCCATGAATGACTGCAAGTAGTCTTCAGGTAGTTAAATATAACCATTTCCAGTCAAGGGCTGGTTCAGTTTGACCAGAAGACACAGTCCATGTCATGTAAAAATAGTTCACACTATTATGGAGAAACCACTAACTTATCCTGTACCTTATTGACAACTAGATCATAATCTTGTGGGGTCTGTGCATAATTCAAACCCTACTGTTAGCTTTTATCAACTTAATCAAGACTCATCTGATCAAGGAATGTTTTTCTGGTCATCAAGATCCAGTCTATATGTTCACAAACCTAAAAGAGGTAATGTTGCTGGTAATAAAGAATACTGTCTTATATCTACTACCAAATATCCCATCAATACAAATTTCACTGCACATCTTCGTATATCTCTCATTGATTGTTATTATTTGAATGTAGTGGCAGCATTAACTACTCTGTGCAAATGTCACTGGTTTCAAACATTAAGTAGACATGGTCGTGTGTGGTGAGAGGTAATTCTGAATCTATATATTATCAGCAGATTCTTAACATAATCAAATAATGTGGAACTCTCTAATAAATAACTCTTGCTTTTAGTTCTAACTATAAAATCAGTAAGTTTTCACTGCCTCACCGTGGTTGTATCAGAAAACTTTTCACATGAAAATCACTCAAGTACAAATGAATAACAATCTAGGGCCCAATCACATTTTTTACATGTTTCAGGCATCTGGATCTTATTTCTATTCCATGTCTTTTGACACTTGAAAGTATTTTTTCAAAATTATTTGTGTGATAGTAGAAAAAAAATTGCTTTATACTTAATTTTTAACAATACATCTTACAATTTATCATTTTATTAGTTGATTATTTATTTATCTTACTAATCCGAAAATTTTTTACAATATATTTTAGTAATACTTAAAGCCATTTCTATGAGTGCTAAAGCTCTTGAAAGTTTTAAGGCTATCAAGGCTGTACAAAAGATGAAAAGTGTTCTTTTTTGGCAGGTATGTATTACTATATAACAATAATTAAATTTAACTACACAAATATTATTTAAGCTTTTTTTTATTCATACATATGCATATTGTAATTTCAACTAGTAATTAGTTAAACCAATGTTTTTTGCAAAAGGAAGCAGACCAGTAAATTTTGTACATCACTTTCAATTATACATTTTACAGTATATTTTTATGTTTGCTGTATAGTTATTATTTAACTTTCAAAATAACTTAAATGTGGTATGTTAATACTTTGCAATGTTTAGTTTTATGAATAACAATATATCCTTTTTATATATTACCTTAAATTAATAGAACATATATAACAGTATTGTTGATAATTCCTTTTTAAATTTTTCAAAACATTTTTTTAAAATATTAGTTCAAAAATTTTAAGTTATTTTTTTTGTGACAAATATTCAAATAAAGTTAACTCATTCTTTATTTTTTTCAACTAGTGAAAAGTTTTAAATGATTTCAAATGCATAGTAAAAGTATTTATAATCTTATTATCACTATCCAGATATACCTAAATCAACAGCTTTGTTATAATCATCATGACATATTTGTAGTTGTATTCTAAGTAAAACCTGATATTTAAGTAACCCAGGAAATTTTTCTTTTTTAGGCATACATCTACAATTATTTGGGTATGAAAACGGATCGAAATGATATATGTTACAGGTATAGAACTATTGAAGATGAATTGACATAATTTGATGTTCAAATTTTTTGTGTATTTTTATTGTATTTAATAAAAAAATTTATGAATTGCTTCTTTATTCTATCATTTTAATATTAATTGGAAAAAATCTTTGAAAAGTTTAATCAAGTACATAGTTAGGTTTTACATAAGCATAAATTATTAGTTTCATAATTCTTATTTCCTTGATGCAAGTGCTTACCATATTTTTAATTACCTTATTGATCTTTGGTATAAAATCTATAATTTGTATTTAATTTTTTTTAAAAATTTTAATTGCTTCTTAAGTTACGTTCCTTTAAAATGAAAAAAAAATTCTATTCCATGAATCTCAATAATGCAACTTTACCACTTTTAAGATGAATACTAGAAATCAGTGTTAAAAAAAAAATCCAAGTTCAAATTGTAATTTTTAATATTAAAGAGATGTGATATTACTTTTCATTTCTGATAACAGATCTTGTTAAAGCTTTGAAAGACACTGTAGAATTTTTTAATTGAATTAAATAAATGATTTTTTCTTAAATAAAACTGAATAAACAATTACCCTGAAAATGTCATCATATACTTATCTAAAATAATTTATTATTGAAATGTAATGAATATAAATAGGTGCTAGTTTGATATCCTGGGTCTACACGCTAAATTGTTGTTTATGTTCGCCAAGATGGGCGATAACATTACAATATGGTTACCTTGATATTTTTAACATCTGGTTATGTGGTTGTCATGAGGATAATGCATCTACACTATTAAAATTCGAAGGTAAACAAACGTATCTATCTATCTATGTATGTGCGTCTATCTTCTCACGAACGGCACCACACAGAAAATCGCGGAAGGTACCAAAAGATCGAGAATTTTCCGGGGAAGCCGTATTGCCTATTTATATTCCGATATTGTAATTAGTTGAAAAGATATTAATTAAAAACCTGAAAACCCCGTTTTTTTTCGTGCAAATTTTGATTTGTCTCCATTGTTGCAGCAATGTTATTGTTACAACAGTGACAAAAGCAGGCGTCGAAAATCGGTTTTCAGCCAAACTTGCAATTTTATGACGTTGCTCTGTTGTCTGTATTAACTTACTCTGTTTAAAAATAAATGCTTTTAATGTGTGACTAACTTGAAATGTATTATTAAAATCCCAATGTCTACAATGTTTTACATTTTTTATAAATTTTCTTGGATTTAAATTCCAATAGAAAGAAAGTTACAACTATTTTTCAAATAGATTGGTACATTGTATATCTCTCTTAACGCTGCCAAGTTAGACTGTGTTGGAATATAGTAAAACTTTTTTTAAAAAATTTATAGAATTTTGTAATTTTGAACAACTTTTATTTTTTCAATTTTCGCACATAAACTATTTTTAAAAAAGGCACTTTTCCATTTCAAAGAGATTGCAACGAAAAAAAATTGCTAAAATCACCAAATGTCAGTAATGATTAATTGTGATAAACCTACGACAGAATTGACCGGTTTGAGAGCTTATGGAGCATGTGCAGACAGCTACTTTCTGATACATCAGAACTGATAGTTTTCTTTATTTTCCAGAAAAGCAATTTAGTGAAAAACTTTAAGAGAATATAAGAAAATGCTGAAATGCTTTCATCAAATAATATTATTTACATTTTAAATCTTTATGCAGTGATATGAAAAAATCTTTAGGTTTTCTTTCCCATACTTCTTTTTTTTACAGTTACATATTTTTAATCGAATAATCAAACACATCCAGATATACGCAGTCATTTCCAGTGCAGGTTTATCCATTGGGCGCTTGGGCCGGGCAGCAAGGGGCCCAGGGACCCAAAAGGACCAGGATAAGCTGGACTTAACTAGATTTTCTGATTACAAATTTCGATTCTCCAGTACCAAAGAAGCATGTAGATATTCTGTGCTTAGGGCCCGTGATGAGCTTAAATCAGCACTGGTCGTTTCAATAGATAATGGTAAAAAAAATTTTATTCATTATTTAATAAAAATGGATATAAATTAATATAAAAAAACAACAAATTACAGTATATTTTAAAATTATTATTCATTACAAAATTAGTTATTTAGTAGTAAAATTATACTCTTTTTTTTTTCTTGTGGATAAAACTAGATTAGTTTTATAACTTAGAAATCAAAAATAGAATTTTAAAGAAAGACTTTATCACTGGGGGAGAAAAAGAGCTATACGCATGAAAAAGCCCATGTAACGCCGGGCTTAACCAAAAGAAACGGAACCTGTCTGCGTATAATGGAAAAAAAATTAAAGACATTTCGGAAAAAATAATTTTAATGACATAAGTATAGAAATCACACACACATCGCGAATACACTCTCACCCAGAGATGCGGGCATTGAGAGGGAAAAATTAAAATTTCATTGGGATAAAGTTATACTCTCAAAAAGACCGTGCAACACCGGGCTGAGTGGAGGAAAAACATACCCACCCAATGGAGTAAAGAGGTGAAAGATATTTCAAAAGAGGGAAATTTAGTGACATTGATACAAAAATCCCACACAAATACACCAGGAAGAGTGCTTGCACCGAGATAGGAAGGAGGATTTTTTAAGGCAATAATATTTATACACTTGAACAAGCCCGAGCAACGCCGGGCCATGAAAGCTAGTATTAGAAATAATTTTTGGCTTTTTCTCATGGTAACCCTATTAATTTCAAACAATTTTAATTTGATTTCTTTAACCATTTTAATTGCATTTGCTCTATCTTGCAAAATAAAACAGTCTTCTGTTTTATTTTGTGCTATTTTCAAATATAATACGCGAGTACTAGGATATTTTTTTTAAAAGAATGAATGTTGTACATTTAATTATTGCTATAAATATATATTGTCCATTTTCCCTTTTAAAAACGTTTTTTTAACATTCCTTGTTCGATGAAATTCGTTGAAGGAATTTACAGTTTTTGTAGCATTGCACGTTTGCAGTACTTTTTATTTGATATTCATTATTAATTTTAATATACATTATGTAATTATTTTATTAATAATATAATATAAAAATACAATTATTATATGTGATAATTATACAAAATTTGTTATTTGTAACAATTGTTTTTTAATTATATTTCTTACAATTATTAAATGTGCTTTTTATAATTATGTTACTTATTTATGAGTATTCTTATGTATGCTTCTTATTATAATACAATGTGGTTACTCTTTTTTTATAATTACTATTAAATCATATATGATTATTATTAGATAAAATAATTGTCTAATCATACTATATGAATATATATTTATTGTATATTGCTAAATATTACTATTAGTAAATATCTTTTTAAATTATAATGATATTAATTTTTTTATTAATCTTGGTTATTCTCAATCTTTTCCTATATTCTTCATTTGAAATAGATTTCACTGTATTTCAAAAGTTCTTTAAAATTATTTTCCTGACAACCTCTTACTGCTACGCCGCCGTCTTGGATTCCATTCCAAAGACATGCGCTGCTTGGCATGATTCCTTATCGCAGCCTTTGGCGCATAGACCCAGGATATCAAACTAGTTCCTATAAATATCCTCTGTGTATTTAATCATATTGTAAATTGACAAAATATAGAACCTAAAAAAATTATAACCTTGTCTTTTTAAAATATATATTTCTTTAAAAAAGAGTTTCTAATGGGGCTGCAGATTGGTGTTTTACCATTGCAGACCTAGTACGTTTCCTGGTAGCTGGTATCTCTTTTTAGTGCAGCACCATATAAGTGGATACCAATTGCTGCAGGTAATTCTGATACCAAGTTTCCAACTCCAGAGGAAGGCAAATGAGCTCTGGTGATGATAAACCAAACAAAGGTTTTCAATTTTGCAAAGAGCCTGAGTTAAATAGGCACTCAAAGGATCTTTTACATGCCGCATAATCATACAACATGGACGCTATCGATTTTCTGCATCATGAAAACCCATCGACTTGGGTCGAGGTCGAACCCGCAACCAAAGGCATACATAGTCAGCGACAAACCAACTATGCCACCGAGCCGGCTCTTTAAAGAATATACTTGAGTGCATTTACAATGTTCATTTTAACTGCAAATAGTAAAATGAAAATGTTTTAAAATCAAAAAGGTTAACAAACAAATAACATATAAGCATTTATTATGCATTTAGAAACAAAATATATAAATATAGTCTATAAACATAAAATTAAGGAACAAGTGGACAGTTATTTATAATTAATACAGGATCTATATTTCACAATAGGATTCTATACTTTTCTGAACGAGGAACTTTATTAATAACCAAGCGTCCATCATAACTTAATGAAGCAAATAACCAGGGATCTACTGTAGACCATTCAACAGCATACACACTATCTTCATGCTCTTCATAGATTGAAATCACACCATCTGATATCTGTTTATTTTTATCTCCTTCCTCATGGTTATTAATATCATCATCATCCAGTAGATGGCCAAAAGGTTCAGAAGATACAGAAGCAGCTCTTGATAATATAACTCTAGAATCACTACTGGATGTTAAAACAAGTTGATCGTGAAAGCTATTGTATTTGACACACCATACCCAATGAGAATGATTTGAAAATACTAAGAGAGGTCCATTTGTATTTCGTACATCCCAAAATCTTGTTTGACAGTCATCACCACATGTAGCTATATAATATTGCTTGTTTGGATTAAAATCTATAGATCGAACCAATTGCCCGTGAGCATTTTCAACTGACCATGCATTTTGTGATGTACGTAAATCCCAACTTCGTACAGATGTGTCTAAAGAAGTTGCAACTATATTACAATTATGGTGAGGATTCCAAGCAGCTGAAACAAATTTCTGTCGACCCTTCTGTTCAAATACCACTTCCGATTGTTGGAGAGGTTTCACGACATTACTTAAATCCCATAATTGAAAGGAATTGTCAGATAAACTAATGACTCTGTTTCCTGATATTGGTTCCCACAGGATATTTTTTAATTCTCCCACACTATCTCTTGTGTCAAAATCTGTAACATGCTCTAATGCTGGATATGTTGAGCATGAATCATCCGAACTGCATGTTTTAGAATTTGCAGGAATTTTCCACAAAGCTCCATGCATTTCACATTTGCCATCAGGAGTTATTTGATTATAACATGTAGAGAGAAGAGTAGGGTCTTTGGGTGAGGTACTAATGTCCCAGATTTCTCCAGTGCTATGAAGAAAGACTGTTTTAAGAATACTGTTGCTTTCTTCATCATATTCTAATTGATGGATCTGATTATCAAACTTCAAAGATTGTGTTCCAACAAAAAATCTAATGACATCAGTTTCAGCACTCTGTGCACTAAGAGCACGTGCCTGGAATTCTAAACCATATATTATTGGTGCATCATCACTCATTTTAATCTGGAAAAAAAAGCGATATTAAAAAAAGTACTTCAAAAAGTTTGAAATACCTTCTCTTCATAATTACTATACTGAACGCTGACTGAATTTATGACTTTAAAGGTGAACATTTTTTAAAAGCATCTAAACAACATTTTATTAAAAATGAAATTATTATCTTTAGTTTTGTAGAAGAAATTTAACTCTTATCTATTTTCTTGGTAACTGATTTTATTTAAAATAGAAATTTTTGTTTGCAGATTTAAAAATACAATTAAAATGAACATAATTATTAGTTATTAATCATTTATTGTTGTTACTTATGCCACCTGATTGAAAGTAACTTCAGATCAAAGCCCATGAAATTCATCGTGGCAAGAGGCTAGTTGTACGCCTGTTAGCCACCACACAACAGTACGATTTGGCTCGGTTCCACCCCAATTTTGAGAAAGACTGCCCTCCTCTCTTTCCCTTTCACCAATCGCAAAAGAGGACTTGAAGCTCAATGGCTATTTAGAGTACCTCCATGTTGCAAAGGCACTATACATTTAAAACAACCAAGCCTTCTCTGGGATTCGAACCCAGGCCCTACAGCAGAGCAGTCAGCGTCACTAACCACTATAATAGTTTAATAATAATATAACATTTGCCAAATATTTTCTAGCTGATGATTCATTTTGTAATTTATTTCTTGGCTAATGTAAAATGTTTTCTGGCAATAGAATAGAATTTCAGTTAGTTAATATGCTGTAAATAAAATGTTGGTTTGGAAGATATTCTGAAGAAATATTTTTCTCATATTTACCACTAATTGCACTAAACTGACTAATAAATTAATAAAGGTATGCCTATGAATGAAACTTCAAAAAGAAAGGGCGCAAAAGATTTTTCTAATTCTAGTTATTACAATTCAATACACTTGAAAGTTTTTTAATCATAATATTTATAACATTATTGTCAGACATATGAAATTCTATATAAGTTTTCATGTTTCCCTAGATTTGAAAGCAAATTTGATTCATGCTCTAACAGAAATTAATGCAATTAAAGAAATTGATAAAACCAACATATGTACAACTAAGGACAATAAAATTAACAATTTTTTCTTTTTCACTGTTTATCATTTCTTTTTTCTCTCTTAATTACTTTTGAATGCCATGAGAGATTGCTGGCTGACAGTTATTAGCTTTCGTTGATATGTATCAATTATTCTACCAATGTTCATGTTAGACAGAATAAAATACAAACGCCTTCTCATTTCATGTAAAATTAAATTTTTTTTCTTTAATTTTCTAAAATATAATAATTTGATTTTAAGAACATTAAAATTTACATAATTAGAATGTGTTTTGTTTTGATGTATTGCTAATTTCAGATGACTATTATTACTCATCAATAGTTTATCTATTTTAGAGATCTAAAATCTATCCATATACAGATATATTGGGCTGATGCATAATTATCCGGCCTTTATAACAGCACGTTTTTCATCAGTGAAAAGTAGCATTTTGTTTAATATTTTTGTATAAAAATAATCTTTTCTATTGTTTTAGAAAAATGCATGTCAGAAACCATAGTCATATTCGCCATATTATGCTCGACCACTTCGAGAAAGGATGGAAAGCAGCACAGTCGTTTCGCGATCTCAACGAACTTTTTGGCAAATGAACAATCAGCAAAAGTCAGTGTAGGGAGAGGTTTGCCCATTTCAAATCAGTGATACCAGCTTGGAGGATAAGCCAGGAAAAGGTCAGCCATCGGATTTTGATGATCAGGCTCGGGATCAACGATCGGATGACTTGGTGGCCTATGTCAAAGCGTGGATCGCCTCTAAGAATCGTGTCTTCTTCGCTTATGGAATTGACTGTTTGCCAAGCAAATAGGAAGCAGTAATTGAAGTAGACACTCCCGAATAATCATTTAAACATGTTTTTGTCAAATATTTTTACTGATTTTGTTAAATAAAATTTGTGGAAAAAAAGGCCGGATAATTATGCATCAACAAAATAGCAATCTATTCCTAATGCCATAAATGACACTAAGTTTTCCTGCTACCACACAATGCTGTATGATAAAATCCATTCCCCATACTTCCTCTTATGGTGTTTTTAAAATCTATTTGTTTTTCTAACTTCTTTGCACACTTTTCATAGTCCATATTATTTATTTTCGCATTATAGATTGAAAGTACTCTCAAAAAAGTATTTTAGAATAAACAAAGCATTGATATATTTTTTAGCAAAAGTTTTTTTTTCAATTTCAGAAGCTTTTGTACTACAATATGATGATGAAATTCAACATTATGAAACAGATAGCAAACACTTCGAGAAATTTCCTTGTTTCTGAGGACATTGACAATGTACATTTAGAAGCACTCAATCCTTCGGCAACATTCATCCATGGTTTTACTCAATTCAAGAAACAATTTTCAAATAGATCTGATTTTTTGCAATGATTTGAGAAATATACATTCATTCTTGAACATTTTTCTCTGTTATAGTTCACTTCTAAGAATTTTTCAGAGTGAAAAAAATAATTATAATTGCAAAAGAACTTCATTACATTCTATAGTTTCAATCAAAAATGTAAAAATGCTTTAAAACAAAAATGATAATTAACTGGAAAATTCATTATGTGCATATTCACTATTGTGCAAATGTTTTCAGGAAAAGTTTCAAACCTATTATTTTTTACGAAAAAAGAAAATAATTTTAACTACTTTTTTTTGTTGCTCACATAGCAAAAGACAGCAACAATACTGAAAATTTTTTAAATAAGAAATTTTTGGTATTCTTCACAAACTAATTTATTATAATAAAAAGAATTTTCATTTTAGAAATATATTATTTAAAAGGGCTCTCTTTAGAAATAATAAAATCAAATTTGTTTGTACATACTTTCATTAAAGTATTTCAAAAGCTTTTTCTGCTTTCTCAGTCCGAAACTTGTTT